>DWJN01005451.1:0-11468 GCA_018248895.1 Carystus phorcus
TTGCCGAAAATATTAATTTAGGTTAAGTAACGATTGATGAATAAATAATTTAGAATGATGTGCAGAGGAATGCTACAGTACCATCAACCAAACAAGTATAATACCGTTGCTATACGTAGTCATGTTCCACCAAACTATGGAGGCGTATTCAGTTCTTTTTCATTTAATAAAGCCCCAGATTCCAATCCTGAAAACGTAACGATTGATTTTGAAGAAGAGGTGATCAGGGTGCTATCTAAGATGAATATAGAAATCAAAGTATCACATTTCCAATAGTATATGGCGTCAGGCAAAAGCATTAGCCCTAAATAAGAAGCATTTGCACAAAAAAATCATACAATTTATGCACCGACCTTTTAAAATATTTTGAAAGCAACTGGATGAAAGGAAATGGAAACGGCCAACACATGCAAACCTGGTCAACGTAGCTCTGAACGAGTCCTGTTGTCTGATAACGGGCTGTCCTGAAGCCTACACCGAATCAATAAAACTATACCAGCTTGTAGGAACAGCCCCCCCAAAGGTGCGAAGATCGATTTCTAGCTCTATTGAAAAGACTAAGCAAACCCAGAATAGATGTCACCCAATATTTAACCACAAACCAGCTCGGCCCAGGTCACGGTCCAGAAGAAGCTTCCTACACTCAGTACAGCCCCTAAATCAATCCTATAAGTAGGTATATGAGGCCACCGTCGACTCAAGAAGAAGAAGAAAGAAAATTTTATTAAAATGTGGTTTATGTATATAACTCTCGCTTCGCGTCAATATGTAAGTAGTTTACTTTTCATTACTGTTCCTGACGGCTAATGGCTAAAGTAACGATGGACCTCGTACTTGGCTTGTCAAAAATGTTTTCTCTGGTACACGACGCAAATATTTTGAAAGCAAATAAAGTATACTTTAGTTTATTAGAAATAGGTATATGAGAAGGTTCGTGCGTCGGTGTGTTACCGTTTTCTTGGAGCGGTTCGTCACGCGGTCTCGGCGACATTCAACGAGGGACGATAAAACGTTAGTCGACAGCCGAGGGCCGGCGCGCTGCCGATATCGATGTGGCTGTGGCAGGCCGCAGGTACTCGTACATCTGGGTGGTAGGTGGTGGTGAACGAGTGCAATATCATTTGATTCAAATTCAAACTCTTAAAGCCAAATATTTATTTCATGTAGGTATTTATTTATAAATACAATTATAAAACGTCAATATTTTGCATCCACCACCGTTTCGGAAGGGTGCCTTATAAAGAGGGAAAGATACGCCGAAAGAAACTCCTCAGCACATCCTCTTAAAAAATACTTAGCCTAATAACAGTTATAAAAACATAAATAACATTACAATTTGTGATGACGTCACTTGGAACTGATTTAATTGCATTTTTGCATGTTATGATTCGTTAACACAGTGCACCTGCAATCGTTCCGCCGTCCTGTGTTTCCGTCACGATAAACTTTAACATTATCGATAGCGGGAGACGGCGCGGCGGTGGGGCGGCCCGCGGGACGCCCAGCCTCGCGAAAATCATCGCTTTTCAACCGGACGTTTTACGAGCGTGCGATTTCACGAGCTCGCGGCCGCGGCGTCGCGCCTCGTCGCTAATTACTGCCATTTATAATTACGTTTACAAACAAAATGAACCCGTGGGTTCGTTTTGCACGACTAGCTTTTGTCTGCATTACGGCGGGGGACCTTAGGAGGGCAAACGTATTACGTGAAATTTGATACGATGGGACTGTGTATAAACCAAAACAGAATACAAGTATGATGCACAATCGACTTGTACGTCGGCCGGTCGATGTCCTGGACCGGGATTCTGCTTGTCTACAACTTGCGAAAACTTTCCTTATATTGAGCCTTGAAAAATTGCCGGGCCTTAGTGTAGGTGTTTTTTATGTAGGACGAGCCACGAGGCGGCACGTGGTGTCGCCGCGCGCCGCGCCGCCAGCTCCGAATAACCTTATCACTTACGAACAATGTGAATGTACACATTAATCCTGAAAATTTTAATACCGAATTTATTATAATTATGCTTACAGTGTTGCACATCGGGGTGTTACTTAACGGGAATAACTCATCCCATGATTTTTATTTAATTTCACGATACGTACAAAAGACATGCGTAAAAGACGTACCTAATGAGTTCATTTCCAAGTATGTTGGGCCCACTTGAGGGAGTAGTCTTTCTTTTCATGTTTTTTCACTGCTCGTCGAGGTACTATTATAATTTAATTTAGGTATCAAGTAGTATCAAAAAGGTATCGATTGTTAGTTTCCAAACATAAAATATCGCACTTGGTCCAGGGGTTCTGACGATAACGTGGCCAGCGGGGTCCAACACTTGCTCGCCATCTTCTACTTATTCAAAGTCAAAGTCAAAATCCAGTTATTTATTTCGTTTTAGGAACTGAATCACTATCCAACAAACGAGCAAACGTCAAATTTCTGAGTAGTCACCATCGCACGTGAACATGAACAATACCAACACGTCACTGACGCGTTGCCGGCTAAATAAGCGGCGAAGACGACGACATGATGAATCGTTTGGCGGCTGTTGAAGCCAGACGGTGTTCCCATCGTTCACAATGTTTTCAATACTGATAATAATTATGTCAACATATGAATTAGGTGGTAGAGTAGTGTAAGGAGTCTGTCGGTGGAGCTGTGACCGGGCACGGGAGGCCGCAGCTGCTCGCTGCCAGCGCCGCGCCACGGGCCGTGGACGATATCTTCACTTCTTGTTTGATTCCTTTTTCAAAATGGCCGCCTCATTTGCGGCGTATTGTGCGCGGGAACACACTCCTTGCTTGCTTAGATGACACTCGAGTGAAGCGGTCCTTTTTAAATTACTTTAATTTATATAATTTATGTAAGAGCATGCACATTATATATTATGATTTTGCATAATTATTAAGATTTTTATTAAGTCGTATTAAAATAGAGATTTATTATTTATTTTGTCCCTAAGCCTTGTGGAATTTATTAAATGTATATCTACTTATACTAGTAGACCCGGCCAAGCGATGCTGTAATTAAGGTTTACATACTCAATTCAGCCGACTAATTACCTTACACCGCCATCTGTTAAAATCTAATGGAACTAATCTTTTGTAAAATATTAAACAAATAATTTGCAATAAAATAATAAATTAAATTGCGACTATAAATTGAGATGTAAGCTATCCTATCTTTCAAGTTGCATTAAACTGGATTCCGTGACCAAAAGTTGATTAAATCGGTAAAGTAGTTTAGGAGTCCATCGCGGACAAACACCGTGACACGTACTTTATATATATTAAGATTAAATAAAGTGACGTTACCACTTTTATATCTACATTTCTTCTCATGTACGGATTATTATATACACACAGAGTCTTAATCAATTATGTAGTAAAGTTTAAGTAATCTACTTGATACTTTTTAGTTAGAAGAGAGAAACGCAGAGCTGGCTCTCAAACTCACAATCGCAACACCATTAATCGTTTGGCGACCGACTCAAACAGGAGGGTGGCAGCTTGCAGGAGGGCCTCACGGAAAGATGGACAATCCTTGCTTGCCAACAAGGGATTGGGGTTTGTACTGTAGCCTGCCAAAATACAATCAGATTTTCAATTAGAACTGTAAGGACAACACGTAATATGTGTGCCTAGCAATGCGTGTCAGCATACACAATTTAAGGATAGCTTAGACTGTGTCTTATGAGCACATCCTCAAACTGTGAACACAGCATGATCAACAAAACGTGATTATTAAAGCTACACAAACTAAATGTACAACTACTAACTAAAATATTAAGTTGCAAAGATGTTCGTTGGCTGATGCCAGAGAACCATTAAAAATATCGAACGAGGAATATACATCATTAATAATTCATTAAACGTTGGATTAAATGTCGGTCAAGAATATTATCTTATGGCGTGGCCGTAAAAACCAATCACCAGAATGACTTTAATTATGTATTTGTAAAGTTTTACTAAGAGAACATCTAATTAGAGTAACTTCTACCGACAGCGCGGCGCGGCGGCGCTCTCGTGACACGTGATCCCGTCGCGAGGAATGTTCCATGCTCATAGTGAGGGAACGCGCTACAATTTTTAATTTATACTCCGACTACATATAGCTGAAGTCAATTGTCATCTAAAATATTTACGTAGGTATATATAACTTACCATAATATAGTATTAGGTATACACAGAACCGTAACTACTTTTATGGTTTTTTATCTATTTATGTAGCATTGAACATAAAGAGGATTTATATTTGTCTTGTAAGTTGCTGTTGTTCCTGAATTTCACACGTCACATAGCTAACCATGCATTACCATCCAAACTAAATAAGTATACAAAGTTTCAGCTCAATCCCTACCTACCCTACCCACCCTAGGGAGTTGTAGCCGTAGCGTAGAGTTCAAAAGTAATAGTATCGTATATGGCAGCTACGTTAGGTGTTCGGAGTAGTGTGCGAGGACAAATGTCCGGCCGGCTCGTGTGCACAGCTAACGTGGCAGCCCTGTTTACTTAGGTCGGCTCGTAATTATGACATTGTTGCCCGTATCCTGCCCGCACTCCCGGCCCCGGCCCCGGCCCCGCGCCGGACACACCGACAACACAATATGCATTATGATTATGTCAGACTGACTAGTTTTACTCGTCGTCTTTACCCTATATTATTATTTAACCGGGAGGTTGCCGGTGTCGGGAGGAGTCCTGTGAATGAGAAAAAAAGTCGTAATAATATAGCGTTACTCGTATGTGTTGAACGAGAACCATTTTGAATAACTGAACACTATGTAATTGTTTTATGATTACGCGTTAATTGCCGCTGATGGCCGCGGACGGCGGTGGTCGCGCGCCCTCGGCACTTTATACAACACATAAGTATATAAGAACAAGGTCAACAAACGTTTGGGCCCACTGAATATTAGTAATGAGGGAAACCTCTCCTGTTGTTACTGTTTGTGCACGCTTACACGCGACCTACACAGCTTATCTATCATTTATTTTACTGTCCGATGACATTCGGCTCCGCGACACGTCGAGGGATCCTTCCTCGTAGCCGTCGTAGCAAACGGGAAACCTAGGTATTAGAGGTTAGGAATTTCTGCTGAGCCGGTGTTCGCTCGTTCATCGCCTGTTACTGACTGCGGCCATATTGTTACCCGCATGATGTACCTAAGTACATATATTCGACTCAAAAATTTAAATTACTGTAACGATCTTGACAAATTACGAACATCGAAGCGGTCCGTCCGAGTAAGAATGCTATTAATTTTTCTAAAAGCCTACTGATTTCCTAATTAACGAAAGAAATGAACGCAAATCAAAATCAATACGCAGAATAGACAATTACCAAGTAAACGTTGACAATTTTCTCAAAACGGTCGCCGAAAAACGCAGGCTCCATGACATTATATAATATTACCGGTAAAAACGCTCGGCGATCCCGCCAGGGCACAATGCGCTCTTCGTTCGACGGCATAGAGTTTCTTTCGAATCGCTCCGTCCTCGTCGGCATGTGCAAAATGTCTCCGAGCGGGGCAATTAAAAAAAAATTAAAATAAAAAGCAGGAATTATAAGGAGTGGAGGGAGCTCGAGCTGGAGCTCGGTGAATACTTGCGCGTTGTATTTAGGCGCGTTTAACATATGTCACATTGCACGCACACGTGTGACGACGAGCGCGCGGGCCTGTGTGCGTGCCACAGAGCAGACACTGGCCCGAACGGCCGCGCCGCCGTCGTAACGCCGCACCACTTTCTGCCGCTGATCGAGCATTGCAGTGAACCAAAATGATTGTAGCTTTATTTATTTATTTATTAAGTTACACCAACAAAGTGAACACTCACGCTATACAATACATTATTTCGTAAACTTCTTCTAGTGCCACCTCAATTATGGGTGTAAACAGCATGCTTTTTGAAAAAACTAAAAACTTTATCGGACACATTCGGAGGTCTGGACGTGAGCGATTACTATCATTATTATTATTTGTTGCACCGAGATTGTCGAATAATGTCAAGCGGACGTCATTATAAATCCGGTAAGATAAGGAACTTGAGTAGGGAATTATAAATTCCGGAGTAGGTATTTTAATTGCGAATTGAGAACTTGAAAGAGTTGTTAAACGGTGGATCAAGAAATCAGTCGTAAACGAGGAGCCACCGTTCACGCTAATCCCTTCCATTCTCCTGCTCGTGGTGTGACGCCCGGCGATGGCGTGGTGCACCCGCGACAAGCAGGTGACGTCAGGAATGTACCGGACGCGCTGACGAGCGCTTGAGTTTTTGGGACATATCTGGGCGATGGCGGCCATTGACCGTCAGGTGGTTTGGCTGTTCGTTTGCTAACTATATATCGATAGAACTATGTCATTCATATGTAAAAGTATCTGAATTTTATAACGTACATAGTGGATAACGGATATAATTAGATATTTTATCGTTTACCTGTTGTCAACTATAAATACTAAACTAAACTATAATAATTATACCACTGCCGCCGCCTGCGCCCTCACCCCGCACCCCGCACCCCGCACCTTTTTTCGAATCATGTACACGAAACAAAAATTTTATTATTTGTCTGTCAATCCGGGTTTATGGCGCAGATAACACTGTTGGATCAGAACCAACACAGCGACCGTCCCCGCTCCTCCCGCGCGCCGCCCGCGCCCTCCGCAAACAGCGACAATGAATGTTTGTGCTTTTTAATTATTAACGAGAAGTAGGAGTCGGGGATCCTCGAGCCGGCGGACGGAGCGCGCGCTCTGGTGGCGATATGTCTTCACAGGTTTTTGTCGCTTTTTATATTCGTACTTTTTGAATAGTTTGGGCCGTGGGCGACCAGAGCAGACGATAAAGTCCATACATGTAAAATTTTGTTAATATTTGTAGTTTCAATGGGAGCAAAACGCGGGAAAACATGTCATAGTATCCTACGCTCTCCTTAGGATATAGTATAAACTCGCGTCATTATTGAGAGTCATAACGAGACAGATCGCGTTCCGCCGACATCGCGGCTCGCCCTTGACCGGGTCTACTCCACAGTTAACTTCAGCCAGCTCGAGGGGCTCGAGGGGCTCGGCGGCGACAGTGACGTGATCACAATAAACAGACCACCCTCGGCACCGACGCTACAGGCTGATATATAAATAAATAACGCCACACACTCGAAACACCCGACACTCCAGTTGGCCACTAACCCCTCCACCAATCCGCATTGGAGCAGCGTGGTGGAGTATGCTCTAGACCTCCTCAGTGATAAGGAGAGACCCGTGCTCAGTAGTGGGCCATTAATGGGTTGAGGCCTAGAAAAGGAGGAGGTTTTCAATTCGTCTGTATTTTTTTTATATTTGTAGGTCGATAACTTTTTACTGAGTGGACCGTTTTGGTTGGATCGATCTCGCGAATTAGGTGCTCATTTTATTATTTGTCGATGTAAAATGAACAAGATAAAGTGAATAAGGTGGTATGTAAGGTCATTTTATTTTGGTGAAGTTCTGATCATTCATTACTTTCGGAGACAGACACGGAACTCTTCAAACAATTACAGAAGATGTCTCACGATTGCGGCAATCGCTTGCGTATGCATTGTTTGTACTATTTTATAACATAACATCACGTCTGCGTTATGGAAGGAACCACCAAAAAGGAAGTAATAAAAATATTTTCACAAAAAACGAAGACCGTCTTCAAAAGGGATAAAATCATTTGACGAGGGAAGCTGCTGAGAAAGTCTTTGTAGGTCCCTCAATTAAAAAAACTGGCACCGACTTCCTCAGCAGTTTCCCTCAACAAATTATTTCATCCCTTTTGTAGACGGTCTTCCTTTTTTGCCAAATTTATTTTATATCGAAACATTTTTATGTCATATACTAAGTTTAGGCAGCGTTTTCGATGAAAGCTCCTTCGAGGCTTGAATTTTTCCGACATCAACAATAACCGTCATATTACAACCAATTTACACAAAACATTAATGAATTATAAACACAAACATTCCTCTTAAATCACTGCATCCGTTGGGAAAAGAGTATGATAAAGTTTTTGAGATAATCGCGTTGAGTCAGACAGACAGACGTGGCAGGGGAACCTTACTTTAAAATATATATAGAGACGTAAGAAGCGTGATTCGCGGCCGTTGCGCCGAGGAGCACCCTGTATAGCGTGCGGCGCGGCGAGTGCCTCGCTCGCACTAATATCATCACAAAACAAAACACCTAGGTGACGATATCTAGGGGCGACGGGACGACGGCGACGGGGCGAGTCAGTCGGCTCACTGGCCACATGTGTACACTGTACACTGTACACACGGTCCGATGTGACTACATCTAGTGCGAATGGCGTGGACGGACGTGGACAGGAGATGTTTCTGAGACTCTACGTTACAGTTATAGGCGAGGTCGGGCTTATGCTTTTCGGTAAATATTAATATATAAGTAAGTTGTACCAAGTGGACGGGAGGCGGTCGACCGAGCCGGTGGCGTCGATCGTCTTCTAACGTCGTCGAGTTCGTTAACAACACGGTGACGGGACGACGAGAAAAAATGTTCATAAATTAGTTCTTACGGTCGTCGAGATAAGGGTCCGAGTATTGAATTAGGCCTCATGAATGGCCGGCATTGTGCCCATGGGAAAACGGCGATCAATAGGATTCCTCGCTCGGCAGATAATGGTGTGAGTGGTAGCGACCTAACGACGACGGTGAAAAAATACCGCATCAAATTTCTGAATATTATTCTATTGATTTTATAATTACCTGCAGTTTTTTAATTGTTCGAATTCACTAGGTACTTGACGCGGGTAGTACGTGTCTGTAGCGGAGCCGCTCCACCGGCTGGACGGGTTGGTGGTCGCACTGGACAGGTCTGTCCTCAACAAAAGATCCTCGGCAGGGCGAGGCCAAGTTGGGGCGCCCCGCAAACATTGCCGACTACTATTAGACCTCATCGCCAAACGAGCTCTAGGCAACTCGCATATTTCGGAGCCACCTACTGCGGTCACTCGGCCGAACGCTGACCACGCGTTTATTTATCAACGTTAAATAAGAATATGTTAAATAATCTATACTCGTACTTAAACTTAATGATATATTCGTAAGATTTTTAGAATCCATAAAAACAAAAAGAAGTGAATTATTGTTTCAGTTGAAATGTACGAGTCCAATTAGTTGCAGGAAGTTATCGACGACGTGAACGCGACGATCACTCGAACACTAATTTAGTTAGTTAATTAATTAGTTGGACGTAATTTGCTAACTTTTGTGGTAAATTACGGATTCATTTGCAATAATATAATTTTTATGATTAATACTCGTTCTAAGCGTTATCGAAATAATAAGTTTGTTTATATTTGTAGCATTATTTACAAATTTATAATCTCAGAAACTCCCTCAGATAAGAGACCATTGCACGATTCGCATGTGATCGTGATGGTTCTTGAAGAGTCCAAGCAAGGTGAGTGTCCGCGATGTACGTCCGTCCGTGGCGAGCGACCGGCTGACACAACTAGTTAGTCACCCAGCACTGAACTCCACAGTATAATCCAGTATCAGCTGTGGCGTGTCCTCACACTTCGACCTGATCCGACGTGGATCGCGGACGGTGAGACCGCTGACCGAGTTAACCAGAACGATGAAGCCTCGCCGTCTAGAAATTGCTAATAAATTAATAAGTCATTACATTCGCTGACTGATAAATTATTCTGATGATATTTTACTATTAAATGCACGAACAGACGAACGTATTTCAAGTAATGACACTCCATTTCCTCGCGTGAAATGTGTAGGGTTGCACTGGCTGGGACGCGAGTCGTTCTTACACTATATCAGAAGATCCATACGAAATACTGATGGGATCTTATATGATTTCGCAACAAAGGTCCAGGTCCCAGGGCCACACGGTTCCAGGTTTAACCAAATTCAGTAACATAAAATGTTCGCCGAGTAAGGTCACGATATAAATCTCAGAGTTCTAACACTTCCAAAGAAAGCGTGTGTAAATGGATGTATGTATATACCTACTACGAGGAGTAGATAAAGTACATTAACATAATCAATAAATGTACATAAATGGAGTAGTTCGGCAACCCTAGTCCCACGTCAATGACATACAATAATAAATCTTACTTCGGGTAATTTCAAAATTTAATTTGGGAACACAAAAAATTCTTCATTCAAAAATCGGTGCTCATATTGAGTTACCCAAAAATGTGCGAACCCACACAAAAGCGTACGCTGTTTAAAAAAACTATTCTCTCTGGATTAGCGTTGACAATAGGACGTAACGCGTTGAGTTTCGGCAGCACAATTGATTCTCAGCCGTTAAAACTATCGATAAATGAAATTAATCTTTATGTCCAAGCGATAAGAACTCGCAGCTTATTTATTTGGACTCTAGTAAAAATGTTTAGTAAACAAATGAACAAACTTTCACGTGCAGTTTTTTGATAGAATCTACGTCCTAAATGAGTTCATAATATCTTAGCAATACGGCTTAGATTAGATTTTTCCAGAGGTTTATATCGGTATAATTATTTGGTACAAACTCAAATATTTTTCATAAAGGAATCTTTATCGAACAAAGAATCCGAGCTTAGATCCGATTCAAAGCAATTCCGCGTTTGAGTTTTGAATATTCGAAATTCGAAACTAAGGCAGCTATCTGTTGAATCTGTCAGATTTAAATTTCGAAGTATTGTGTCAATACCCGGGGCTGTCTTTTTAATTCGTGTCCGTCCGTTGCTCTCGCACAGATTACAAGATCTAAATGTTGAAATGTATTTTTGCTTTTAACACTTTTATGTCGTTTTGTACCCTGACTGTCGCTGCGTATGTACGTCGGTTGTACACACTTCACTGTACATACACAGGACACATATTATCATGTTGACTACACTAGGAACTGACGGTAGTATTAACATCAGTCATCATGTGTTTCAAGGACGACAAAGGAGGTCATTGTCGATTTGATGCAAGTAAGTGGCATCGTGCCGCGGCCGCACCCACGGCCGACGTGCTCCGCGTCGCTTCATGTTCACTGTTCACCATAAAGCACGTCGTAGGCCATGGTTTACATAATTGATAGATCGTCTTGGGACGGGTTGATTCCCTACATGCATCTACCGTGTGTGAAATTCGGTGTTCACAACCGCCAGCGAGAAGTAAGATCAAGCTACATGCTCGATTCAATTCACATCGACTTCCAATAGTTTTCCGCGTGGAAAATCATCGTGTGACGATGCATCGGATACTGGAAGTAAAATCAATCGTATTAGTTGTTTTATAATATTATCTCTAAATATTAAAATATTTTTTCATGTGTTTTATGAATCAGTATAAATTGTTATTGTCATAAGCGAACCGGAGCGATTCGGAACGGACCGGAGCGGCCGTGAATACGGCACGGAGTCAACGTTTTGCTCAATAAAGATCTTTAGTCATTTCTGTACCTTTAAATCCGTAAACATGCGTGAAGCCCCAGCTTAAG
>DWJN01005452.1:0-11468 GCA_018248895.1 Carystus phorcus
GTGGCAAAAACTTCTTGAGTGTGTCCGAACTTCAACGGGCACGTTAAGCCGTCGGTTCCAGTTTTTATCGTAGATGGTACTCGTCACGCCATGTGGGAGTCCTTCGGGCGGCTTAAATCTTCCGACACTTGGGTTGGCTACCAACTTCCTCACCAATCCGCACTGGAGCAGTGTGATGAAGTAGGCTCTAGATCTCCTCGATGATAAGGAGAGACCCGTTTTCAGTATTGGGTCATTAATGGAATGAAGGCAAAACACAACTGGAGATTGAATACTTGCCCATTGAACACGAAGAATATTATTTTTGCCGCCTTAATAAACTCATTAACAATTCAAGTGTGTACTAAGGTGTCAGTCATGGCCATACTTACATGAAATTGGTGTGTAGATTAACCTATCAACCTGCAATTACACGAGCAGAACTCGTTATTTAATGCAGCTTTGCGTCTCCGTGGCTATTTAAGTATGCGACAGCGACACGACATCGCAAGCACAAAACAACGCACATTACACCGATAATTTTAGCAGACGGAAGTATGTAGGTATATAATTTACGGTCCAAATCCAACGTATTTTATGTAAACAACTGACAAACGAGCAGACGACTCACCTGATGGTAAGTGGTATTCAGGCCCGCCGCAAGCGGGCGTGCAAGGCGTGCACAGCACGCAGGTGGTACGTCCAAGGGGACGGCAAATCGAGCGTCACATATTATACAAAAAATTAAATAAACTTTTTTTATCAAAATTCAGCATGGCTAAGTAATGTAGTCGCAGGGCTAAGTAATTTGTTATAACACGCGGGCGGTCAAACGGCTAGGGGCGCGCGGCGGGCCTGGTGGTCATTGCCTATGGACATTAATAACACCAAATATTACGTCGGCGTGGCCAACGAAGGAAGAAGAGAGAAGGACGAACTATATACTTTCAAATCTAAAGCTGGGACACGAACTGTTGTTTGGCGGCTGACTCAAGCAAGGAATATGTGGGAAGACTAGCTTCATGTAAAGATGTCAGTAGCTAGTAGTAGACGGGTGACCGCAAGTGGCAAAAATTTCTTGAGCGTTTCCGTACATGTCGGGGGCCTTCGGGCGGCTTAAAACTTCCGATACTTGGGTTGGCAACCCTCCACCAATCCGCACCAGAGCGGCGTGATGGAGTATGCTCTAAACATTCTCAGGGATGAGGAGAGACTCGTGATCAATACGCCATTAATGGGTTGAAGGCAATTCTTATACAAAGCCTTATCACCAAGTGGAGGCCCCTACTTCTGTTGCTTTTTACGATACCATGGCTTGATGGATTGGAGGAGGACTATAATCGTCGATATCGTAGATCTAGCCAGAAAAACAATCTACCATACATAACTACAGCAGACAGACATTTACGTAAGTAACAGAACTAAGCAGTTACAGCGCCGCTGTACATTCGTAAGGAATGTTAACCAACATTTTGTCGTTGCGATGTCGTGTCGCAATCGCATATGTGAATAGATACCTACTAAGCCTTTTTATTATGCCCGAGCCGTACCGCGTCTTGGAACAGTAATTCTCAAAGTGCACAAACTCTTCTTTGTGTGTGTGTCCAGGAGCAGTAGAAGACAAAGAATTAAAAAAAAATGTGTTTAAATGAAAAGTGAAGCAAAGATATTTCGTATTTTTGTTGAAAATAAATCTGTATAACAATAAAAACGTTGATTTGTCACAAATTTTTAAGATGGTTTAAATTTCGTTAACACGAAAGTCTGCTATTTATACCTTTTACATGGTGTTTTAGAACATTATAGAACTTCAAAAAGGGCGGTAGTTATAATGTTTGTAAGTTTGAGAATCTGTGCTCTTGGAGAAAACGATCGTAATAGCCATACGTGCACCGTAAATCTCATTACGGTAATATCCCACCCATATTTTTACCTAATTATAGCCAACACGTCGCTTCTAGCAGCTTACTCTCTCTTAACACTTTATTTTCTATATTATTAATTGATATTGTATATTAATTATGGAACAAATTTAATCGGTATAATTAAATACCAACATTTTTTTTATTTTACCTGATGCTTTAAAAATATAACGAGAGTTATAATTTTGATTTTTTGATAATTCATATTCTCTGTCAGAAAACATCTATTTGTAGCAATTAAAGAGTCCAAGTAGCTTGACATTTTTACAAATAAATAGTTAACGAATACAAAGAATAAATCTAAATTGATAAAAAAAAATATTAACTAACTTATTTTGATAATCTCAATAGGAAAATATATACAAAATTTTTTCCGATTTGCATTACCCACTTTTAGTAAGTAATGTATTAATAAAACACATATTATTGGCAACGTGTTCATCATAGACCAAGTGGTACACACGTATCTTTAAATAAAATATTTAAATCATACCTATCAGTTTTTAATAAAAAAAATACAAAATTTTCATTTGATAATTTTTAGAGATTATTTTGGTAATATTATTTATTTAATTTTGCCAAATCATTTTGATTCATATATTTTTATAACCATAGACAAAGAAGAAAGATACTTTTAATACTCTGTTAACGGGTTTTACAGACTACGTATAAATTTTTGGCACAGATTATTAGAGACACTTAATTATTATATATCTGTGGCAGAAACGTAAACTTTGGTAAACGTAAAATGAAACAAGCAAGTCAAGCAACTAAAATTTATATATAATTCTAGTTGATCGTTCGCTGCTGCGTGTGTATAATTATGATATTTTATATTATTTGATCATTACTATTACGCAGTATATATCTAATCTGTAAATATTAATAATATGAGAGTGGTGATAATTGTCTAGTGCCGGAATAAAAAAAGCGGCAGCAGTGCGGTTCCATTAGCTTACGTTATAAATTACGAAGAACAGTGAACAGTACATTTGTACTTATTTCTAATTGGTCTGTGATTTATATACTCATACTATTGTAAGCTATAATGCTGTCTTACTAAGATATTTATCAAAACAATAATGTCGTCAACGGAGCCTTCTCAAAACAAAACATGGGAACTCTCCCTGTACGAACTACACCGGACCCCCCAGGAAGTGATAACAGACGCCACGGAGATAGCTGTATCTCCACGAAGTTTGCACAGTGAACTGATGTGCCCCATCTGTTTGGATATGCTAAAAAAGACGATGACAACTAAAGAATGTCTTCATAGGTTCTGTTCGGATTGTATAATAACGGCACTGCGTTCTGGTAATAAAGAGTGTCCTACTTGTCGAAAGAAACTGGTATCGAAGCGCTCGTTGCGACCGGATCCTAACTTTGACTTGCTGATATCTAAGATATATCCCAGTAGAGATGAATACGAGGCTCACCAGGAGCGCGTGTTGGCCAAGTTAAACATGTCGCATTCTCAAGCCTCGTTAGTGAACTCTATTACTGAAGGAATAAAGCTGCAATCGCAGAACCGAACGCAGAGAGCCAGAAAAACTATGGATGACAATAGTAATCCATCAAACTCGAATGGTACTACTGAGCCGACACAAAATGGTAGTAGTTCGTCTGTTCCTAAAGATGGTGCTCCAGCACCAGGTAATCCAACTCCACCTGCACAATCAACGTCTAATCCAGCGTCAGTGAGGAGCACACCATCTCCGGTACCGTCGAACCTTAGCTCTGTGTCAAAAAACACAAGCACAACCAAGAGAGCTAAGTCGGTCCTCACCTCGGAGCGAAGTGAAGAAAGTGAATCTAGTGATGGAAGGTTGGTTCACAAATTTTATATTTTCATTATCTGTTACAGAAAACTGAAAAATTTCAATCCACTTTATTGATTTTATTTCAAAATTTAACGTTTTCCTCTGTCTGTGTATACAGATAAATCAGTTACTGTAAATTAATAATAATATTTAATAAAACTACTACTTTTATGGGATTCAAAAAAATTGAGTACAAAAACCATGGTTCTATAACTAATTGAAGTTTATAGTAAGAAAAAGGTATATTTGTTGTTATGATAAAGCCATATTGATGTTAATTTTATGCGTTTAATAGTAGGTATTCTGGGATTCCACAAACTTGAAGACATCATATTACTCTATTGTTTTTGGTCAATAAAATGGGTCCAATAATTTCAAATAGTTACATGTCTTAATTACGTTAAAAGATTCTATTTTATTGATTCCTAGTTAGAACACCCTGGGTATATTACTGCACATCTTAAAAACTCTAATATAAAGAAAAGTCATCATATATACACAAGCATTTTTATTCTGTTTATTAAAGTGCAGTTGGATATATATACTGATAGATCTAGTCCAATTGATCATCAAAATAATAATAACAACAAACCAACATCTTCAATTGTAATTCCATATGTCTATAAGTATCCAATCAATATAATTTTGGTACCAATAACCTTTTTTAGAGAATTGTGAACAAAGTTACTAAAAATATCAATGCTGTATCTCCTACCATTTCAAAGTCCATAAAGGACAAACAAACAATCATTGATTTTTATATATATATAGGTAGATGGAAATAATATAATGATTTTTTTTAAAGCTAATGTTTTTGACATCTATTTAATTGCTTAATCTTGTGACAGTATTCATTAATTTGTTACATTAATATTAACCTTTCCAATATCTATTTAATTCCAGAACAGAAGGTGAAAACTCGATGGACACAGAAGGTGAAGGTGAACCGTTAAATCCCAATGAAATTGAACTTGTGTTCAAGCCACACCCCACAGAAATGACAGGGGACAATCAACTGATGCGAGCTCTCAGAGATAGCTCTGTTCGCTACCTCAAAACTACTGCCAATGCATCAGGTATTTACATACAATAATTAGCATATATATATTTTTCATGAAGCATAAAAACCATCCATTCTAATGTCAGAAACACCACAATAGCCAGTTGATTCAGTTCTGTGGTGTCTGTCATTTTGTAATGGTAGGTTATAAATAAAGATGAAGACAGTAAGTAGTAAATAAAGAAAAAGGAGACTTTGAATTTAGAACAGTTTTTAAATAGAGAAGGACAGAAAAGCACTAGGTAGATGATGATGAGATTGGGTAGTATCAGATTGGTTTTTAAAGAGAAATTTTGTTTTATTTTCAGTTGATGTCATTATTACATTTTATTTATAGAGAGCATTGAGTGTTACTGTGCATATATTAAGTTATTATTTTTTTATTACCAAAGCACAACCCTATAACACTATTGTTAAAGGATGTAAGTTACTCTATCAATCCTTGAATGCATGGATTAGTGGCATCTCTCTTCTTTTACAAAAAGCCTACAGCTATTGTCTGTGTGAATGCAATTCAATTGTTTGAGAAAATATAATAATTATTGTATAAAAATCAATTCAAGTTATACCTCTACATACTGTTTAGCACAGTTGCCAATAAATAATTTGTATAACAATCTCATATATCCCTCTTCAAATGACTTATTAATTTTAATTGTCATTTTACATTACAGTGGATCATCTAAGCAAGTACTTGGCCATGCGGTTAACATTAGACCTGGATGCAGAGTTGCCGGAAGCTTACAGATTGCTCAACTTTTGCATCTATGTAGCACCAACCCCTGGCCAGTTTGTACCACTGGCTGGCTCACAAACCCTAAGGCAAATTAACGATAAATTCTGGAAGGTAATTTATCTCTTTTTATTATATACAAAAGTTGCAAATAAAATTCAGTGCATTAAACACTCACTGCTAAGTATGCTTTTAAAAACTGGCCAGCAAAAAACTACTTTGAACAAATATAATGTAGGGTTATTAGGAAATATGTAAACATTGAGCTAAGAGTTTTTAATTTCCTTGAAATTCCTGTAAAAAGTACCTGCAAACGATGAAGATCTCAAAAAGAGTGGTGATATTTCCTGCGGAATCAATGAGCTGTAGTTTTGACTCCCAACCAGGATAAATGCTTGTTCCCGGGTTGTGAGTGTTAGTTGTTATGTTGTATTTATTTAAATGACAAGAAAATTTAATACACTTTATAGTAGAATGAAAAATTAACATCAGTATAGTATAACATAAGACATTCTAAAATGTGTTGAAATACTGCAGATTTGATAGACTGGAATGAAATACTTTTGCATAGAAGTACAATATTTGTTATTGTAATTGGTATGAAATAACTCTTTATTTGTTTCAGGTGAATAAACCTTTGGAGATGTACTACTCATGGAAGAAAACCTAAAGATAATGATGGCGTTATTAGTATTTTACAAAGTGAACATTTCAAGAATAATTTTAAGGAAGTATAAGAACATAAATATAGTACTACAATATATATAAAAAATATTATATAGAGGCATGGACTCTGATAAGTGATGCAACTTAGTTATTAAATAGTTTGTTACAAATTGAAGTGAAGTACTGAAATGTTTTTCGTAAGAAAGCAGAGATGTGTGAATTTTAGTATTTATTTTGTTACAGTCCAAAATGTTATTTTAAACAATTTAAGTGTATGCATATGCAGTCCCCTTTTATCAGTGATTTGGTGTTTTTTATTGTACTACAAATTATCTACAATTCAGTAGGTGGATATTTTGAATTTTTATACATATGTGACATAATTTTGTACAACTTTTTATAGTACCGGTACATGTTAATATAAATGAGTCATTTTCAAACAAGATTTTAATAAACATTTGCCTCTTGAAGTGAAAGTGAAGTTTTAAGAACCCGTGCCCATTGTCCTAAATTGGATGTGTTTAATTTATGAATTACCTTTTTATAATGTGAACAATCTAAAATACAAATGAGGAGACCACTTGCTATCCATTATGAAATTATATTTCACTCATTGTTAACAATAAATACTGTATGTAACTAAGAAGTCTAAGATATTTTAAAGCTATTTGTAATTTTAAATATTGTCATAATGTTATTAACACTGTACTTAGAGCCAAACTAAACTAATAATGTTTGTATTAAATGTTTGGATTTTTTTACATTTCTGTAACATGAATTTGAATAAGAAATAGAATAGAATGAATTTTAATTTATAATATAATGAATTATTGTTTTTAAAAAATGATCTTATTTCCAATATTTAACTTGCATAGAACATTAGAATAATAATGGTATTATACTCATTTGTGTAACAAAATTTTCATTTCATACTACTAACTTACAGTTTGAACAATTATTTTGAAAATGGCCCATTTATGAATGTTTATAAAAATCATATAGAAAATCAGAAAAGCATGTAATTTTGATAGACATCAAAATTGTAACTAATTGTATCAATTATAATTAGGTATAAGACCATTTTAAAACTACTCATAAATGTACAATAGTATTACATATTATGTGCAATTTAAAATTAAACAAATCTTAATAAGAATTTTATTTAATTTCTAGTTATTTTAAGCGTAAATATTCGATTTGCTGTTAGCCTAATCTCGGTTTGATTTGATTCGCCATTAATGCTACTTTCGATTAGCCCAAATCAAATGAAAATATTCGGCATTTTCTTACTGCGTAATGCGCGCTAAGTTTTACAACGTCAACTGGTATACCGTATACGCCTGCAATTTCTCAGCATTAAAAGGTGGCAAAGGAAAAGAAATCCAATATAATAATACCTACTCTGTTTAATCTAATATTTTTTTTTAACAAAAACCAATTAAAAGGAAATCCAAGCAACAGGATTCTATCAATCTTTGTTCATTTACTTTCTCAGTTCCTTTACTAAGTCGTTATGAGATTACCAACACGACTTAAAAATATAGATCATTATAGGTTCCTACCTTCCGTATAGTTCTATTATTAGATTTGAATTACGTGAAAAAAAAACTTATTAACTGCGTTTAATAACTTGGTGCCTAAACCTTATTGGCAAATTACAAGGGCAAGTAATAAAAAAAAATTCTGTGAAAAATTTAATTTGTACAGAATACTAAACATATATTAATCTACAGGAATAACATTAAGAAACGATGTGGGAAAAGTGCTTTAACAGACTATTTCCACACTATATTAAAATCAGGCAAATGGCCTGTACAACAGTGAATCACAGTGTAAAGCACACAGGTACATAGTTACTGGCTTTTACGAGGCTATGTTAAATACATACATAAAATTATTTAAACAATATTATAACAAAATATAAAACTGCTATTGTGCATTGCAATTGCATTTTTGTGATGTTGAATGAAAAGCGTATGGCGCGAAAATTTAAATTTACACAAATTTTCATTACATTTTTTTTTACTTGGACGGAGTATAGTGCCTTCTAAAAGCATTATATTCTGTTCTAAATGTTTTAATTGTTTCTGTTTTTAATAGTTTTAAAGCCTCTGTGATATCTTCTTTATTATCAGAACTGCGTGCGATGTACAATTTTTCCATTAGTGCAAAATCAAGCTCCTCTATATTTTCGGCTTTGTTCAATAAAGACTCTAGAGCTGTTTCTTCATTATCAACGTTTTTGTTGATTATTTTATCGATGTCTTCCAATAAATCCAATTTACGACAGCCATCCTTCATTTTACATGTTCTCATAAAATTTCTGAAGAGTTTCTTCCCCTTTTCATTGTTTATAACATTCTCCACTTTATCCGTAAATCGATCCAAGTCGGATTTGGTTACAGATTCACGGGTTTCACATCCGCACGGGACAAAACAATTATCCATTTTGTCATTTGTCTGATATCAGACGTTTCCATTTTCCTTATCGATCGATTAAATGAATACCTTTGTTGTTATCATACATTTTAGATAAATTTTAATGTGCCCGATTACCGATTTTAATACATTACATATTTTAACACAACACAATACACGTATTACAACACCGATACACGGTGAGCGAACTTTTAATGAATCACTTTTAAAAAGTAAGGTTAACTTCAAAAATAAACTAAAACTAAACGTCACGACGAAATCGATTTCGTGCGTAAATAAACTGAATGTCTATTCACTGCGCAGTGCGCACCTCGCTTCCTATCTTCTTGTCTTGGTACAATATCGTTCGTAAAGTTACGTCACAAATTCCGCACAGAGTATCGATATCATTTTCCTCTCGAGAAAACGACTTAATACGCGGATGGTACATTAATTAGTTGTATAATACTTTAACACTAAGCCACTAAATTATTGTGGCAGACATGTGCGAAAATCAAAACCATGACTTGGTTTGTAAATCGTAAAGTTGACGTCATGCACGCCAGGTGAAAAAACGTCTTGGCATCGCCTCACTAGCACTCATTCATGGGAAATAATTTCATCATGGTAGCGCGAAAACAATGGCTTAAGTCGTGTTCCACGCCCGAGGTATATTCAACATACTACTTACGAGTATGTACGTTAAACAGTATGTTCTTTGTGCGATGAATAAGTAATTTAATATCACATTCAACATGGATCGTTCACCTGTTTTTCGCAAAACCGGTTTCAAATTCAAATGGCGTACTTAATATGATATCCTTCTCAATAAAATTCCCAACCTAAGGACCTCTAATTTTTTTTTATCGAACACTGGCAATAATAATAATAATATGTGATAAATAAATATATATATAATATAAATAACCACAACCTGAGAAAAACCTTTAATAATCACCCAAACTTTTGCATCGGAAATCAAACCTTAGACCCTTCGTTCTACAGGCGCGTAAGCGGAATGAATATGATGATCAGTCGTTGACATTTCAATATATTTATAAAGCTTAATTACGTGTCTCTATGATGGTCTGATTTCTTATGGGTTAACTTTCTTCATTAGAAGACCCTCAAAACATATAGATAAAATTCTAATAACCCATTGACTCCAATATAGGTAAGGCCCATTAATCATTTTTACGGTGATCTAAGCATATTTTTGCGAAAGAACAACAGCAACGAGCTCTTAGATAGGACTTTAAAATCTTTAATCCGATATTTTTATAGCTTCAGTAATCTGACCGATTTATGGACATTAGATAGATCAGTTACACATGATTAGTACTAGAATTATACAATCAATTCCCCCATGTCCTTTTAACAATTTAACGTTACGACGAACAGTATAAACATCCCTCTACAATTGTTAAGACGCTTTTCTTCGTTAATTGATTCGCGCGTACCGCGAAGGACTAGAATTAATGACCAGCGTCGGTATTCCTTTTTACGTACTATGTGTCTTTAATGCAATATATATAAATAAATAAAATTGTAGTGTCTGTTTGTAATATTTAATTAACCGCTTTTTACTAAATGCGTAAATGTATGTATACGCAGAACATACTTATATATACGAAAATATTTTTTTACAATTTTTGTCTGTTGGTCTGTCTGTCGGTCTGGCTGTCTGTTTGTTCCGACTAATCTCTGAAACGGCTGGATCGATTTTGACAGGACTTTCACTAACACAACTAATGTAGTAAGGAGTAACTTAAGCTACTTTTATTTTAGAATTATAAGTTATTGTAATAATATAAGTAATTGCGAACTGAACAATAGCTTTTTGTTAAATTCCATGCGGATATGTCGCGGTAAGGCTAGTAGTGAATGATACACTTTGCCATCCGAGATTACATCGCCATTTACTATTAGATAGGATCAAACATCTCCTTTATTTTTATTTAAAAAGGATATGAATCAAACATTTACATCTTACAATGAATCAAAAAAGAAATTAAGAAAGACCGTAGTCGCTAGCCAGCCATACTTAATATACTTATTACACTATTTGTCTTTCTAATCGACTTCAAAAAGGGAGGAGGTTCTCAATTCGCCTACATTTTTTTGCACGTGTAACTGACAACTAGTTTTTGAGTTATCCCTAATAATGCGCATTTTTACTACTATAAGCGGATGCATATGACTACGGAATCGGATTATTTATCTGAAGTCGATATTTTTCTTTTGTCGATTATTGTGTTAAGTCTAATAATAGTATCACACAAAACGGCATCCAAATCGGTTAAGCCGTTTCTTAGATTAACGGGAAAAACTCCAAAGGCAAAAAATCTCTAAATATTATTGTTATAAATTATTGCGCTAAGTAGTAACTTAATAGTAAACACATATTACTCCTTTCTCAAAAATATTCATGGTAAAGACAGACTATAAATTATACACTATTACTTGGTGTCTACTCTATAGTAAGAGACTATAAAATACACCCACAAACAGTGTTGACAAAAAATAATCTAATAATAATTCAAAATCGTTGATTGTGATTAAGAACACTACCTTGTTTATGATTAAGAAATATGATTGTTGTACTTTTGACCACTTCAAGAAAATAAAAGCTATTCCTACATCCAACGTAACTATTAGGTACCTACCTAAGAAGTATCAGACTAAAGTTTTCATATAACGCTCAATTTTATTTAAAAATGTAAATTAATATAAATCGGTTAACTTTTTCTACGCACCTATGCCTAAGATATTTCGATATATTATAGCATGGTATTTAAAAGGGTTTTATTTAATCATACGTAAGTATAATACGATGAAAATCGATTAAAAAATCTATTGAATATAGACCG
>DWJN01005453.1:0-11468 GCA_018248895.1 Carystus phorcus
TGTATAGTAATGTATAATTAAGTAGCGAATGTAGTGTCTACTTAAAGTATTTTTTAGAATAGATAAGTTAACTTGCATACATACATTTGGGTCGGATTTATTTGGTTTAAATCTATAGTTTCATGTCAGATAGAGATGCTTTAATACAATCTAAATTATACCTAAATTTTAAGGTGCAAGAATCTATATTGATTCATATTTGTGGATATCAAGATTTTTGATTTTACAATATAGGTATATTTTTATAACAATTACATTGATAGATGTCTCATTTTTAATACTTTACACTGCACAATACTTAGAATTTGTTGGTAGGATATTAATAATATGTTGTACGTTTTATATAAACATGGGGCATATACCAAACATCTAAGTTAAGTATATTTTCTGTTGTAGTTACAGATATTAAATCGTATATTATTGACTTGTCATCTACGGTGCCATTTCTACTTGATTAGTATGTTAGACTATTTTATGTACCTTACTATATATATGTATTTTGTTTGAATTGTATTGTATATAGGTTTGGGAGGGGATCTTAAGGGCGATTGGGTTCAGACCGGCGGTGCCTTATTGGTGGAAAAGGGGGGGAAACTTCTCCGTCATTTTTCTCAACAGGGGCCCAGTGATCATTTGTCCAATGAGGATATTTTAAAGGTCAGTCATAGAATTTAGCTTTGCATTAGGTAGAGATATTAATGAGTATCTATATGTTATGTGCATAGTAATGGTAGTATAGTTAATATAGTTCGAAGTATAGAAGTATTTATAAGTATAGGTAATATAGTTCGAAGAATGGATAATCATTGGGAAAGGAAAGGCTTCTAATAACGACTACACCTTTTGAAACATTTGATGTTCACATTGAATCATAATTAAATGGACCATATTAAATATTCTTACTCCGAAGACATACGCATGAACTAAATGCGCATTATTGGAGATAACTCAAAAACTACTCGACAGATGTCGTTCAATGACATACATTTCAATGGGGGCACATGACAAGCATCAGCTTTCAAATAAAAAAAGAATCATACAAATTGGTACATACACCCAGTAAAAAAATATGAAGTAACAGACATATATGAAAAATACTGTCGAATTGGGAATCTATTTTCTGTTTGAATTCTGTTAACTTGAATATTTTATAACATAAAGTATCATTACTGGATAAAAATCATGTAATTATTCAGAAAATTTGTTATGTTGTGGAAAATCACTCATCGCTCATCTTAGTATACTTGTATTTTTTCAGTATTACGGTCTGGAGAACGAATACAAAGCGGACACCATGGCTAACAAAAACAGAGAGGAAATGGAATGTCCTGTAAGTCATTTTTTTGTATATTTGTTCCCGGAAATTCACATGTAGCATGCGGTAATGGAAGTATGTTGCTAACTGATACTGACAGGATTAGTAAAAATATGAGACGTGAAAACAGATTTAATAAAATTATCTAATATAAGTACTAAATTATAATACACGTGAATTTGCGTTAACAATATTCTATGCTTGAATGTGATACGTGATTGTTAGTCGCACTGATAATTAATTAAATAATAGAAATACATACTTTTCGTATCCAAAGGGTCTAAATAAAGTTGGTACAAAAAGATACGAGCTAATTTAACAAGAGTTAAGTTAAATTAAGTTATTTGAAAGTTTCAAATAACGTTGGATTGAATGACGGATGAATTTATTCAATCAATCTGTTTCTCCACTGTAGTGTTATAAGGGATGACTTTTGAAAACTTCTTCCTTATTGCTCCATACCCTATATAAGGAATTTATGGACAGAGTTTCGTATTTCTTGATTTAATAGACCTGCTGGGGACCGAGAATCTAATTATATTGTACACGACTGAAACTAAATGTTTAATCTTCTTCTTCTTCTTTACATATAAAAATGAATGATTCTGAAATGGTAGAATATAGAGCATCGAGGTCTTTGGCAAATTTGTTCAGAATTCTCTGATAAAGATTTTGCTACCAAAATTATATCGATCGGACGCATGGTTGACGAGTTACAGTCGAAATGTTGATTTTTGATATGCGCGCCGGGTACAGCTAGTTTTAAATAAAATTTTCTTATCCATAAAGTAAATTTAAATATAGAAGAAAAAGAAAATATTTGGAATGAAATGACATTTCAAAGCTAGCTTTTTGCCGCCGGATCATGACACACCGAAAAAATGCCTATTATTTATGAGAAATAAATAGAGGAATCGCTTTTAGATAGAGTAGCAGGTTAATTCGTAATAATATTGTACACCAAAACCTATGCAGTGCAATAGACATATTGCAAAGTTCACACTTTAAAGACCTACCGACTTTGCCTTACGTCCAAATTCACGTCTAAGCATTCATAACTATGGTTTACAAAGCATAATAAGCTTCTATAGATATACCAGTAGCTAGTTACCAAAAACTAATTGGTCCATCAAAACGTGTAATTTTCCAGACAGAGGCGAAGCCCTAGGCCCTGGCGGCGGGCGCTGGAGGGGCGAACGCTCGCGCCCATACACTCCATATGGACGGAGAGACGGTGTAAGCAGAGTAGAGTGTAGTTAACTATTGTTATGATCATGAAGGCGGCTGACGAATTTTGTCACTAGATGGCGGCACTACCGTTTGTGACTCGTTTAAGACACTACAGCTATTTTTATTTACACCGCTTCTTGATTAGGTACAGTATTGTCGATTACATATTTGAATTATTATGACTATAATTGAATCGCTATTTATGGGTTTTATGTAGTAGTATAAGGAAATGGAATGTGCATTAAAATATATTCACTTCAATCTTTACCATTTCAAGACAGAATTTACTATACGGTTGCCTCAAACCCTAGTATCGCCATCTGTACAAAGTTTTGTGCCGCCTTCCCCATTGTATGAATTAATTAATGAAAGTTATATGTTTACATTATTAGATAAATTCTGAAGACTGCTATTTTATGAAAATTAAAAATGTCTTCCGTGACAAAAAAATGAAACAAAAAGTATTAAAATGCCAATTTATTTTTAATTTGTTTATAACTAAAATTTATAATTAAATACTAGTATTATTGTAATGAATTGTTTTGATTGATTTATTTGGCGTGAGATAGAAAAATAATAAAAAAAGTGAATTATAACAATAGTTTGATACTACTAAATATTAAAATATCGACAACACATATGTATATTCTGTTGATATTTTAATTATTAATTACATTTTAATATTACTTGAATATTGTTATAATATGTTCATTCTTATATATGGTGGCGTGACAATGTATGTGTTATTGGAAAAAAAATATGTAAAAGAGTATTATTATGAAATATTAATAAATATAGTATTGTAATTTGTTGTGTAAAATGTAGCTACCAAAGAAGTGTGGACCAAAAAAAAGGAAAACAGTATTGAAATATATAAAAATCGTTAACAAAAGGCTATTAGATATTGGTTGAGAATAGTATATTTTTACAATTGTTATTCTAATTTGGTAATTGTTTATATAACATGAAAGTTTAAAATTGAAGTGAGGGATAAGCCAGTTGAGTCTATAAGGGTTGGTTTTTTTAAAACGGGCAATGTTTTCTCTTCTCTTACAATATGACATAAAATTGTCATAATATGATTAGTCGAAATTTGTTAACAAGAAAATTTAAATTTGCCGGGCTTATATTGAATTAAGAAATTTAATATAGAAAATCATATATACTATCATTTGTTAATGCAAAACGGTGGATTTGTTATTGTTATTTGTACTACAAAACACCTTTAAGTTAGTGGGAAGGAAACTACTAGCGCTATCTGCCCATAAATAATTACAATAGGTGCTTAACTATTGCTGAATTTTGTCTTTAACAAGTAAATGTACTCGTAGTAGCTGTTTCATGTTCTTGAAAGCTTTTTATTGCCAAAATAGGGGTTTTAAAGACTTCTAAACGCACATTCGAGAGCTTTCGCGCGGTCTAATATTGTCATTCATGGTTATTGTGGGTAGTTTTAAAACTTTTTAATAATGTTTTATATAAACGTCGATATGTGGTGAAGTTTCCTGACCACACCTATTCTATGTTTTTTATATCTACTAGTAAATGAGACTAATAGTTTTTTGACTATTTCAATTAAACGTTATAGTACACACATATGTACATAAAGTAAAATAACTACCCTCGATTTTTATATTTGTTCTTGACCTGTTATGTTGGTACTGTTATTTTTGGGGTATAATGTTAGAAGTATGAATGACTGTTTCTTTTAAATATTTTGGTTAATATTACGCACTTTTATTTTTTTATATTGTTGCTTTGTATTTACCTAATTATAAATAAAGATTATACATTTTTTAAAGTTATTTTATTTTATTTCCTAACATTAAGATGGTTCACAATAACAACAACCAGTTTTAACTAAGTAAGCTTAAATAATATTATGTAAAATCTTAAATACATTATAAAAAAAATAGGTGTTAAATATTTCGAAGCAAAACATCTGTGGTTTTGAAGCTAACTTGCAGTACTTGTGCAGTGTATTTTAGTAACCTTGCGTGAGGAAAGTGGATAGAAAAACCATACAAACTTGCTTAAAAATAATGTTATTAGTTAATTACTGATAAATGAGAAATACTGTGCACGAAAAATAAGTTAAATTGATAGAAATTAATTAGAGCCTCTTCTCAGTAGAAGCAGTGGCGAATCTATTAGTGAATTACCCTGTGGTATTTGACAATGATTTTGAAAATAGAAAAGAAAATAAATTGAAATCATATTCCACATATTATAAAGAAAAACCACTTCCATAGAGACTGTTTAATCTAGCTTTTGACGCTGCTACACCGCCATATAAGTAATTCACAGAGCCTTTCGTTTTGAAGAGAAATTATCCTATCATAAAAAGTATAGTGGGTGGTCTCATAACAAATATCTTATTTAGAAGATTGTAGATCATTCTACCACTAGTTGAAGGTATTTTCTACTTCTTTTCCCGGCCCATGTTGTAATAACATTACATTTATTGAAATTTGGAATCAAATAGTATATTTTTTGTGTTAAACCATCGAGATAAACCATATTATTGTTTGCATCAAATACTAATTTCACTACCAAACCTTTCTCTAAAGCACCCACTTCTTCCAAACGTCGAGTAGAGTAATCCAGTTTATAGATTGCTCGTGTGTACGGCTGAATAAAATAAGCCTCCGAGTTGTAATCAGTACTTAAAAAGTATATTTCATCTTCAAATATGGCTGCCTCTTTCGCGCCCTTTTTTAATATATACGTAATTTGATTACTTAAAAAATATATGTCACCTAGTTTATCAACAATAAAATCATCGATATCGTAATTCGATAACTGGGTTATTGATTCAGATTTTTTCTTGCCAGAGTAAGTGGAAAGACCTTTCTTTTGAAACTGCGAGTAATAAAGAGTATTGTAATACTGCAGATGCCAAACTGTTTTGTCTGGAAGTCCGTAAAGTTCCGTATTGTTGTTTTTAGGATTATATTTATAAATTCCACGGTCGCCCGACATGTATAATTCTCCAGTGTCTTGGTTTACAGCATGTCCGAAAGTGAAGGTGACATTTGGTACAATGCGAAACTTTATGTCTTCTAAATCAAAATGACCTGTATAGTCTTTAGATTGTCGGTCTCGGTAGTGAAAGTATAAAAAGTTATTGGTTCTGTCTAAGGCTAGTTGTCCGGAGAAGTGATGAGCCTCAAAAACCGTTACTTTTCGATAGCAAATTCTGTTGAGGCAGGCGTGACAGATGACGGATTTTGCTGCTGCAGCGCCCAGTAATGTCGTGAGCATCCATAAAAGCTTCATATTCTGTGGAAAATAATTACAAACCGTACTAAAGAGCTCATGTATAATGCTACATTTTTGAGGTACTTACATGGTATGTATTAATAAGTTTATTGCAATACGTGTTTATTCTATTTCCATTATCGGAACCAGTTTATATATCTTATCAATTCGCCCGAACTGTTTTGGAGTATGGTTATGATAAAGACATGTAGAGTTCATCTTTACGTTGTATTTTTATATTTGTGTTTAAATTACGTTTTGGACTTTGATTTTAATGAAAATTAAAACGGTAGAAGAATCTTAAAAATGTAGCTGCCTACCCATATCCATGCCTAATGCATATCTAATTGAACATATCTGTAACTACTTACATAAAATAAACCAGGTACATTTGACATGGTTATAAGATGACTGGGGTGTTTAAAAAATGTGTTTTGTAAACTAATAGACAGGGTTATTAGATATAAACATTTTAATTTTGTCTAAATCATATAAATTATAAAATTAAATAAGAACTTTAAATGTGGCAAAATAACAATTAGGTGCATTTACGTTCATGAATATTCATACCACATTATTCAATTTAGTAACTATGTATATATAAAACATTACATTACGAAATATCACTCGACTTACTCTTTTTACTTTTGCCGTAGAATTTTTGTAAACATTGATATTTCACTTTACAAAATTATGAACTATGACCACAGCACTGTTTATTGAATACTAAGCGGTTTCATTACACAATTTTAATATTAATGTCAATAACTTGTTATGACTATGACCCGTCATGATCATGTTTATTTCATTTCATTGGTATTGAACGATAAGCAATTGTTTTTCTCAGACATGTTTATAAAACCATTGCCGACTGATGTTATTTGTATAAGACAGACTAATAATGACCTAAAATTATATTAAATACGAGTAGTAGATACGTATTTTTACGCGGCACCTTTTCAGAGACCATATAGGTACATAATATAGGGACAATAATATTTAGGCCATCTACCTCGTCCTATACAATGAATATTTTTTTAGTAACTAAATTTGTTCAATTATTTTCTAGTTTTTAGATTGGATTACAAAAATTAAAGAGTGTTTAAATTTTTATGAAATATTATAATGTATCATCCACTGTATGGTTTGTTGCTTGGTAAGATTTTCGCGTAAGGTTTTGGTATAAATAACTTTAATATTGCTACTGGGATCTTTCCGTGAACCTTGCATAGTTACGAGTACCTACGGCTCTTTTACTTAAGTCAACCACCAAGCTCGTAGATCGTCATAGCTCTGCCTCTGGCTCCAGCTTCCAGCTGATCATGACGGTGATCACTTAGTAAAAGGACGTCTCCTTTGTCGATTAATTACGCAAAAGCGTTTTTGTGACATTAATGCATATGTTATACGCATCGAGAAGATCGATAAGCTGATAATAGTGGCCAAGATCGAAAGAAAAAGTCATCGCGATTGATCACCCAACTCTTGAAGAGACCAGGTGAACTTACAGGTCTCTCCATAACAACCGACCTAATGAAAACCAAACAGCGAGAAAAATGGAGGTAAACGATAAGACTACGAAGGACTCAATACAGACACGACGACCGTCTGTAATGAAAAATACTATAGAGGGCCTATATTACTATGTTTATTCTCCATGGTACTCATACATGATGGAAATGTTGTATACTGCATGGATAGCTACCAGTGTCCATAATAATCGACAATGAAATATTAATTTTTTCGATTGCCGCGAAGACCTAACAATAATCAATATCCATGTCAAGGCCGTAACCAGTATTTTCGTTTGTTGGGAAGGGAATTTTAAAAGTCACAGTCGGTTCTTTAAGATTTCTAGGGGTGGTTCAACCTCAAACTCCCCTTTAGGTACGGCCTTGAATCTCGTAACTAATCTGCTCTTGTTACCATACCATTACCATTACCATTTACCATACCATAAAACGCTGAAAGATCTTTTAGGACGACACTCGACTCATTGTCAGCCAATGTGATCCATGACATCACATACAAGATGTTTCCACAAGGTCGGCATTAAACATGCGTCTCTCGTCTAGGTCACCGCGTTCGTTTACTTAGCACGTGCTATTGCGGTGTTTTTATCCTGTTCTATATTTGTAATCGAATCAGCTCAGTTACTTTACACTTTTAACGATCGTGAAGGACATTATTAGCATACATTTTGACCCATCAGCTTCTTTATAGAGTTCCCAAATAATGTATAAGGTGTTTGGATTAGTTTTATTTTCGCTCTTTTTTTATTTATTTACGCGCGATTGTTCACATATGTATATAATATGAGCATTTTGAAAAACTGCATGGATGCTGCCCCGTATCAAATCACGAGACATCCATCCTTGACTGACTTGGTCCTTGTTATCAGACCAGCCATGTACCAAAATTAACCAAAAATGTTCAAACATAATAAGGAAATAACGAATGAATAAGTGGAGTAATGCCATTTCCAGTTGATCTACTAATTACCTAATGATATAATAATAATACGAGTATATTATATAGCTAATGGTCATATATCACTTTTGAACACACTTATACTGTTTATCTTTGTACCTATAAATTATCATTAGCATGGGCCATATAGCTATCCTTGGTTATAGCACGATAACTGTGGTTAAGGTTTAGCTACGAGTACATATGGTGTTTAAAAGCTCACCGACAACCCTTTATTTATTGTGATAATCTATAAGCCTGTGTATTCAACAGTAGCAGAGTGCCCAAGATTGATTTTGGGCGTAGATATTTGTTATTCAAAGGATCCTACTGCGAGACTGTAGCCTTTGAGCGTTCATTATTAAATACGTGTCAAAATTCAAAATTCACCGATAAACAAACAGTATTGTGTAATATGCGGTGGCAGATATTTTGGCATTTGAAGGGAGGTCGATAAACGCGCGGTGGCATTTGGCACCGTGTTGGTTTGATTTATGAACGAAGGCTTTTGGAAAAAATCCCTTGATAAGTATTTTTTCAAACCATTATAACACGCATACGTATAAAATAATATTTTCATATAAAGAAACACGTTTTGAGTTTGGATATCTGTGTTGTCTGTGACATCCACATTTGGGGCTATGATTACCTTACTATTTTTGTTAAGCCTAGATGATCTAAGTAAGTGTTATATATAATTTCTACCCGTATACATATGTATGTATGTGTGGTACACATAAAAAATGTAAGAGGCGATATTAAGGCATTTCTTTACTGGACCACCCAAAACACTAAAAGACTAGAATAGTAAAATTTACCAATGCCTTTTTAGTCCGGAAAAGACGCAACCAAAAAACATTAAGTGTTAATTAATTACCAATTTAAACCTAAATAATATGATCAATTTGATAGTTATTCTTTGTTTGAACTTGAACCTTTAGCTCATATGGATTGAAGTTTTGTGTGAACTCAAAAAGGTCACAGTTTTTCACATTTCACACCGAAGACGTACATATATACCTACATGCTTTTATATTTCTATAAAACTCTACAAAAAGATTCAACTAAATTATAGTCTCTAAAGAAACTCAAAGAAAAGCCAGTACTTTGCACTGAGGATAGTTAGTGAACAATAGAAATACAAACGTATAATCTATTCCGATACAATTCTTTATTTAGTATTTGATATTAATTAATACACGTTAAGACTACGCCACGTACTCAACACCACGAAGAAGAAGCAACAAGAAACTACGAAGACACATTTACAAACAAACAAGTTCCTCCATAGTTCCGAGGTAAAATCCTTCGCTCATCAAGTATGGTTACTTTTATCCCACCTTCCGTGTTGCTTAAGATATTGAAATTGAGGTTAACAAATTGAACTGACTCAAAATTATCTTCTAGTTTTGGGCCAGTGAACATGCACCCTAAGTTCCCTCACCGCCCGGTGTCCCCCACAGCCGGACATCCTTTCAGGGGCAGCAGTCATTCGGATGATTTATCTGCCGCTCCCCGCACATTGTACTGGCCCGTTCTACTGGAAATTACAGCGCTGTTCTTTGCATTTCGTTTTATCTGAACATTTTACGTGTATCACTATGACGGAGTAGGTGGGTCATATTGAAAGTTTTTATGAAGTATGCCAGTTATACTTAGTTACTAAGTAACTAATGCGCTCATAGTCCGGCGGCTCGCGCCGATCCTATACGATCGAGAGAGATAAGCAACTGCGGGTACGGTCGGTACCAGGAAGAGTGACCGAAAGTGGCAAAAAATTCTTGATCGTTTCTGTGCTTCGGGGAGCACATTAAGCCGTCGGGCCCAGTCGTAACCGTAAATAACAATCGTCAAACCATGTCGGAGGCTTTCGGGCGGCTTAAAAACTTCCGACACTTGGGTTGGCCACTAACCCCTCCACCAATTCGTACTGGAGCAGCGTGGTGGAGTATGCTCTAGACCTCCTCAGTAATCAAAAACCCGTACTCAGTGGTGGCCCATTAATGGGTTGAAAGCAGGTACTAAATTGTCTGAAAGATAAAAGTTGAATTTTTATAAAAAATTACAAGCTATTTGTAAAAAACAATGCGGTAAGCGAATGAATTAAAAGTAGGAAAAAAGTTACCATAGGATAATTGACAGAATAAACAAGGATGTGAAAATTTCATGGTACATTAGACACATTTTTTTGTCTTTAAAGCTTCGCAGTCACTACATTTTTTTTTCTTTTCAAAGTAATCTCAGTTCTTTTGACTGAAGCAGTGAGCCAACTTCTTTAGGAATCTCTACGTTTCTTTCGCACGCAGTCAGAACAACTTGAGGATTAATAAAACGAAATCCTCTAAGTTTATTTTATATTTTCTTCAACATACAAAAGTCGCAAGTCTGACTGAGATTGTGAGGAGATGACGCACTGTCTCCGTGACACAGTAGACAAATATTTATTTGCCTGTGGCGGAGTTAATGGAGCGTTATCTCTAGTCAAATTAATTTCGACGTTGGTATAACATTTGTCCTTTAAAATGGTGTAACAAATGTTTCTTATTAATTTTCTTCTATTTCAATAGTATTGTTATGTCTACTTCCATCTTAACATGAATTTTATTACGGTATGTGTAAATGATCGACGATTCCTATACAATTAAATATTTAACATTAATAATGTTGTTATTGACATACTTATTGGAAGTGTTATCTTGTTAACCGTAATACCGTAAATAATTAATAAATATAAAAAAAATATATGTTTCTGTTTATTTGTCATTCATGGATTCCGAAATGGTAGGAGCTGGAGAACTTTAGCAGGCTTTAGCAACTTTGTTCCGACTTCCCTAAAAAGGTTTGTTAGTAAAATTATATCCGTGACTTACAGTCGAAAGTGTTAATTTTTTGGTGATCGATCAATAAACAAGCTTCAATAAACATAATCAAAACGACTGAGTTCTTATATATGCTAACTTTAAATTAGAATTTTGCTACAGCTGGTATTCAATAGAAAAACAGTTTATAAAACTAAAAACTTTATTTTTTTTATGTCGTAAGCCGGCAAACGAGCAGACGGGTCACCTGATGGTAAGTGATCGCCGTCGCCCAGCGGTGTCACCAACGCGTTGCCAGCCAAGAAGGAAGAAGGAGGGGAAAACAGAACTGGCACTCCAGGTGGCAGGCGAAACACGACATAGTCATTTTACGA
>DWJN01005454.1:0-11466 GCA_018248895.1 Carystus phorcus
TAATACGTTCACAGTTTTCCTGTAGTGTATTTAGTATCAGCATTGCACCCGTGCGAAGCCGGGACGGGTCGCTAGTTATGTATATTGATATAAAAGTGAATTACACTACGCTTGAATGATAAAAAGTGGAAAGTCTTCTATGAATTAGATTCACAAACTATGTAGATATCAACGTTTTTTCGATTAGTAAGTTGAATTAACTGGTAAATTCACTTGTTCGACAAGTCTGGTGGTTAAATTGTTCTACACAATGAGATAATGTGAGAAAGGTAATAGACCGATTTAATTACATGGCTATCGATTACCTCACTCCGTTCAGACGTGCACCGAATGTCGTTTGTTTAACTGTTCAGTTGAATTGTATAACTCTTTGTTTCACAGTTTAAAAAGTGAATGATACTGAATATATCTTTAAACTATTGGTTCTAAAAATTTGGCATGGGTTACATTAATTATGCCATCGACAAAGTCGTAAAATAAAAAAAAATCGAGTATTTTTAGGGCATTTAAATAAAAGCTTGTTTCAATTAGTTGTCTTATTTTCGTAACTGTTCATGAAAGTCTAATTCAAACATAAATTTATAAGATATACATTATTATACAAGTGGCTTAAATGAAGTTGCTTTGAAACTTCATACATTTACATAGAAACATAAGGTTCATGAAATTATCAAAAAAATACAGAATTTTTCGATTATAATGTGGGTGTTCAAGTGAAGAGTAAATAGACTTCTACCTACTAAATTAATGCGCTTTATTACACAAGATCCATTACCACCTATCGTCTGGAAGATTGTATTCAAGCACTAACTTATAATTCATAAAAAAATATTGAGACCTCTGTCATTGATATTTTAGTATTATTCATAAAGATTCTATACTGCCCTTTATAATATAAAGTAGGTGTTCACACGTATGAATCTGTAAGCAGATCACGTATAATTTTTGAGATCCTATTACGAAGCCGTACTCTTGGATCCACAAAAATAGGTTTAGCTTACGTAGGTGATACTAAATAATAGTTTTGTAGTTTGTTGATATCGCTTTTTATTTTTATTCAATACTAAAAACATGTTGTCGCCGCGTTGCATTGCTTGGGTAAAATAAATTAAATAAATAATGCTACACACATATAACATTGGGACTCCCTGTGTCGTGGGTAACATTGAACAACACAGACAGACAAGGACACACACCTAGACCGAAAATAGAAATTAAACTCGTCATTTAAATTTCAGCCTCCCTGGGAATCGAACCCACGACAATTCGAACGGTGTTCCGGCAAAGCAACCCTTGCGTCATATGGGTCAATCAAGTTTATCGGAATAAAAAAAAATACAAATTATTTATTTTACAAATTATACGTTAATATAATCGATTTCCTTCTTTCTATTGGGAACATTCATTTATTGCTATAGGGTAACTTAAACACTCAAACATGAATTAACTCTTAACAGAATCTCTATAGTGACTTGTATTTGTTATTTTGCGGGAGAAAATCCATTTTCTGGCATAAAAAATATCCTATACATACCTCCGAGATAATTATAAGCTTCGTGACAGTCAGACAGATGAAAAACAATAAAAAAACATGTTTTGCTTTATGTATCGATATCAAAGGTTATTTACTTACATAAAAATTTTCTAAAAACTATTTAATATACAAATTTAACCCCGGATAATCTTTTATAGATGAATTGTTAGTATTGTCAGTTTGTATAGTGGGATTTCTTTTGTGGAATAGAATGTATCAGAAAGTTGAGGGATTGTTCAATCGGGGTAAAATATTCGTAATGTTGAGAAAGGACATGAATTGAACGAAATGTGTGACGAATTTATTTAATGAAAATAGTTCGGAGAGTTACTCAATGTGATGTATCCCTTTGATCACTAAAGTTTGTATTGTCACGGATCAAAATATGTATATTAATTTTATAAACTAGTTTTTACCAGCTGAGTCGCTCGCTTAAAAGCCCTTAAATAAATATTAACGATCATTAAACTTTTTTTTTATATATTTTTTTGTAATAAAAATTACCCTATGTCGTGTTTGATACCTCTACGAATATGACACAAAGTTTTCTAATAACCAGTTGAGTAGAATGGGCGTGAAAGCGTAACAAACAAACTAACGTTCACATTTATAATAATAAGGATAGTTTATAGAATTTGATATAAGACAGAAGAAGAGAGAAACTAGCGATTTTAGCAGATGTTATCCTGAAAAAAAAAAACATTTTGTATCGGATCAAATTGAGAATCTAAAGCATTCTCGAATCCAATTAAATACATAAAACTAACACATTATTCCGTCCCATACCCAACGTGTTTCGGTTCTAACAATAAAATCTAATGACCCAATGTTACAACATAAAACACTCTTTAGAACCTCTCTATAAATAAGGGTAATCGAGTATGGCTATAAAAAATGGGTTCCGTTTGTCAGTCCGAGTAAGAAAGCCCTTCAACGTCAGACAAGTCCGGGAATTCCGTCAATTTATATCAAACGTGACTCTAATCCTCCTTAGGCGTCGTCTGCACACGGCGTTACAGATAATATAATAACGCCACACACTCATAGCCCCACACTAAGATACCCCCTTTCGTGGTGCCATGGCCAACATAGAAAGACTATTACACATATTTACCAGAACAGAAATTTAAATTCTGTTCTGGATCTTAGTCGCCAACGGCAATAAGATGTTTCGCATTCTTCCTCAGTCACTTATTTAGAAATACTAGGTGACCCACTAAACGTTGTTTTGCCATAAAAAAATAAGGGGTGGACCACCCTTAACATTTAGGGGTATTAAAAATAGATGTTGACCGTTTCCCAGACCTACCCAATATGCACACCAAATTTAATGAGAATCGGTCAAGCCGTTTCGGAGAAGTACGGTAACTAACATTGTGACATGGAAATTTTATAGGTATATAAGATGTTAAAAGTAAAATACTAGCTTTTATTTGTGTGACCTAAAAAGAATAAAATATTTTTTTTCTGACTTCTGACTGAGGAAAAACTTCCTATTAACAGCTTTCATAATACGTTCATTCTTACATACATACATAGTTATAGACAGCATACATAGATTGCAAGTTAAATTAAAAGTTAAGTTAAAAATTAAAAAAAAAGAATTTCTTGTATTAATCGAAGAGTTTGTTACTCGCCATTATCTGACAGTGTAGCAAATGGCTGATTTTGTGATAAGGGACACGCTTCGAAATAATATCGTTGGAATGTGTCTTTAAGAAGGGAAATAAATGTTTGGAGAAGGAATGTACTAAACTGAGGCACATCCGATTAGGAACGCGATATACTACGGGGTGTGACATGTTTTGTTGTTCAAAGAACGTTTGAAATTATCTAGATGTTCCTGATTTGATGTAATTATATGATTTTAAGTTTAACTCGCTGTGAATTGTGCACATTTTTGAATGATAAAATATTCACGTTATGTATTTTGTATGCCGATATTTCGAACCAGGCAGAATGAATGAATTAATGAACACGGCTGAATTCAGCTTGCAAACAAAACACGTTAAGTACTCGTATTATTATTAATTAAACTGTTTTTGAAGAAGTAGGTCTAACGTTTTTATATCAAGCCCAAAAATCGACGCTAGAAATGAAATACATACCAACAATCTTAATAATAAAATTATAAGCCTTTGTTTCCAATATTATTTATCTATTAAGATGTTACAAACTTAATTATAATGTTTTAAATATTTCTAATCACTACATCTATCGTCTCGAATAAATCAGTAAATATAATTTAAAATATAACAATTACGACCGTTAACAATTTTATTACGCCAGTGTAAATAGATTTTAAAAAATTTGCCTGCTCAAATTGATTGGTCTCGTGGGGCGCTGTAAGTCGAAATTATTCAGTAATTCGTTTCGTAATAAAACATGCTTACTGTAAATCGATGTAGCTATTTTAATATATTTTTTGCTGACATATCAAGAACCGCGTGGCCACAAGTTGCGCCTTTTTACGTAAAAATGAGTCAGTCAGTCGCAAACTACGATAGTGTTCATTTGTACATCTTTATTCAGTACAATAAAGTGTTATAGCGTAGCAAGTGTACTATAATTTAAAAGGATCCACGGGCCGCAACATTACGTTAAGGGAAAGATAAATAAAGGAACAGCCATCTTATAGAATTTAAATATAATTTCCTATAAATCGTGGTCGTATTTGGAGTTACACAAGTCCGGGGTCCGATGTTGGTTTTTCTCGGGTCAAACAAATTGGATAATTTGTTACAACTCTCCAGGACTTTGATAAAACGATATGTCAGGGCAAAACCGTTGGTTCGGTAAGCAGCCATTTAGTAAGACAATTCATTCTTTGTTATTGACTATTGTTTAACGACACTTTTTTGTATCTATAGTTCTTCCGTCGGTTTGTACGTTAGTAAACTTCTGAACGATTGGAACTATTTTGATGAAAATTTTTTACGTAGTGAATTCGACAATGGTTTAGATTCATAATAATATCATACTTCCCATTATTATGTGGAAGTAATGTAGAGAAAAATTGTTGCAAATATTGAAAGCTATAATTTTTCTAATGACACGGGAACAATACTCAAAATCTTCTATTCAGTGTATTTAAAACTTTTATTTTTCTATATCTTTTAAATTTAATTTTAATTAACGCGTGCTATGTACACTTAATCAATAAATAAAGCGATGTGTTTGTAAAAACCTACTTCGAATAAATTATTTCATTTTATTTGAAACAAGTGATTGTAAACTCATTTGCTTCGTATAATACTTATTATATAATATATATATATAAATTAACTTATTATAAAAGATATTAAATTTTACAACGTAATATTCAATTTACCTTTCAGTTAGAAGATTAGATAAAAAATTCAATGTCGAAACAGATCGATTGGACGCCAAATTAAAAAAGTTTTGGCATATTAATGTTGTTCATGACAACTATTTATTTTAATATGACTTATTTTTATATAAATATATATTTAATTTGTCAAAGTTTTATATGAGATCTAGTAATACCTAATGGTTATTTTATTTCTTGGTACCTACGAAATACCTCCAACAATACGCATGATGATAGTAAATAGAAATGATTAAAATGATGTATTTATTTAATGAAACCTTGATAACGGATTACAAAACACGCATTAATTTGTATAATTATGAGGGAAATATTATTATCTTGATAAAATAAAAGAACAAAATATGACAAGCCGCCATGATACCTTGAAACGTTTTGGTGCGAATTTTAAACTTACTTTTTTATTTACATTGTAATTATATCTACATTACAAATTAGTATTTCAAAATTTGTCATCATGCCCATTGTAGCCCTCAAGCTTATGTTCTTTTGTATTATTTTAGTAACACCCGCCCTCGCTTAAAGTTTCCCTACCCGATAAAAAAATATTGCTATTAATTTATTGCAGGAGTTATAAAAGTATCCATGTTTTTGTTGTTCTACAAATTTGAAACATGTTCACTTATTGCCATAGGTTAATTAAAACAGTCCAAATATAAATAAACTTTGAACAGAATATTCATATAAAGTTTCATCTGTTATCCCGAGCGTTAAACAGTATAAACGTATTTTAGAGGTTCCGATGGTATATAATAAACCAAAAAATGTATCTATACAAATAAACAAATTTGGAGTGTGTGTTTATAATATTAACCATTTATTAATTATATATTTATATATTAATTTATTATATATAAGTTTTGTCTGTATGTTTGTTTTTAACGGTTGGACCGATTTTGACGGGGGACGATTTTAATAGGAGTAACTTAGGCTACATTTACATATGTCAGAACCTATTGTAAAATCTGCAAACTGAACCATACACTTTTTTGTTAAGCAGATGAAATCACGAGCACAGCTAGTATTATCTAAATCTATTCACTAGTGTTTCCATGATGATGAGATAGATAATAATATAAAAATGGTCTCTGTATCAATAACATAGCCTACTTACATTATAGTACAAAAATATTCATTATACAAACTTCACCCTTTTAAGTCCTGATACGAACTACTCTGGTGTGGTCACCTGCTACTCTGTCCAAAGCAATTCCTAATAATATGGTTTCTTTAAAAATAAAATGCTCTTTTTTCTGTATGTCTTGAAGCAGTGGCAAGAAGTTAGTATTGAACTGTCATTAATTTTCCAAACATTTCTTTTTCCTCTATATTTAAATTTCGATCATAGAGCAGTTCAATATTAAGTTCGCTACTGCTTTATGATAAAGATTTTATTTAAATTTACATTTTATCGTGCACAAGTCCTATGATTAATTTTAACATTAAACGTAGCTTCCGCATTGTAATTCATATGCAAACCGCCTAACTAAAAACGCCAAACAAGTCACCGTGTATAGAATATTTTTGCCTACCCGGCTCAAACGGTACACGGTCGAAATGCGCCAGGTTTTTTCCTATCTCGCTATAAATTTATCCGGCTGCCAGCTGAATACAAATATAGCCTCAGGCACGCGTTGTCTGACGATAATTAATAACGCGTACAGTGAATACTGATTTCATCGTGTACCTGAAAGTAATGATCGTATGGTTTTTGTACAACGTTACGTATGTCTTTTAAAATTCAAAGGGTTATATGATTTTTAACAAAAGCGTGGAAGCGTTTCGTTAGTAAAACTTGGGCTTAGGACGAACAACTTTTCATACGGGAAAATCACCTCGCTCTAACGATTCTTCGTGTTTACTTAATTAGACAAATTCGTATTGTGATACTAAAATAACTATTATCTGTACCAGGCGTCCATAATTTAACAAATCAAAAATGCACATTTTCAGAGCAGCCATTTTTAAGTTTAAGTTTCTAATCTGTAAATTCTGATTTTATGTTAATAATTTTTTTTTTACTTTGAGTTTACAGATCACTATGAATTAACCAATCCTAATGACTATTTATGCATTAAAAATATATAATGTATTATCTAAAAACCCTACGACACTCCGACTCAGTGCATAGATCTAGTAATAATAAAACTATTAAATTTTCAAACAAAATATAACTTCTATCTATACTAATATTATAAAGAGAAAATATTTTTCCTTTGCATCGAGTAGGCTCCAAAACTACTGGGCCAATTACGAAATTTTTTTGCCAAAAATATATACGTACAATGGAATGTCAAAAGTAATATAGACTATATATTATCCCGGAAAATAAAAAAGGAATTTTCCAAGTAATCGAATTTACGAAAAAAAGGAGTCGAATTTTATGATGCTTACTGAATACCGTATTCATGAATAATTTCTAAAGAAAAGTTGTAGAGCAAAAAATGTCTACATAAAAGTCACGACCGCATATAGCCAACTTTTATAATTACACCACGTTAATGATTTTTGTATTAAAAGAAATTACAATCTGTAAATATTTAACACGGCCTAATATCAAAAGTATGAATCTTTATCAACGTTACTTTGTTTATTTATTTATTTAAACTTTATTATACCAAGTAAAAAGTGGTACAAAAGACGGACTTAATACTAAAAGCATTGCTACCATTTTGTTCATAGCCACATACTGAAAAATATTTTAATTTTTTTACTGTAAGTTACTAAGACATGCAATTTAAGAGATATTGTTATTTGAATATAATAATTCATTATTTATTATACCAACAATTAAAAGGTTTTTTCTAGTAACCGAATTTGCGAAAAACAACTGTGTTGCTTCTATGATTCCACTGTACAAATTAACGAAAGAATGTTTTAAACATACCTAGTTTTGAATTGTATTGAACGCAAACAAACAAACAAACCTTTCCTCTTTATATTATTAGAGTAGATAATACAAGACACAATCATTCAGTGAATAACTAAATGGATTCTGTAAAGTTGTATGATGAGCTTAGATGATATTTTGTTTACGTTCCCAAGTTGAACTCAAGGCACACATGACAGAATAATATTGGTTTTCACATCTTGAGTGTATCACCAATACTTATGCGATCTTATCAATGTTTGTTCTCATCCACAGTGTATTACCCTGTATGTTATAAAGCTACGCTACAAGTAACAAGAAAATCAAGTATAAGTTACAAGAAAAACATCGTGAAGAATAAATATGTAATAAATAACAACACACATTCATAGCCCCACACCCATACCCCATGTCGTGAGTGCCATGGACAACACAGAAAGACACACAAATCCAGATCGAGAACATAAAATTAAACTCATCATTCAACTTTTGGTCTCGCTGGGAATTGAACCCAGGATACTTTGAACGGCGGTCCGGCGTGGTAACCATTACGCCACGCGGGTCAAAAGCTAAGTCGTTTATACCTTATAGCAAATTGACCAGATTTTTCTTAGTGTAAGTGTGATAAGCCGTGATCAGCTAGGCCTATCTCCTTAATTCCCCTAATCCCGGTAAACCGGAACGGCCCCGGTTTATCCAGGGTTAGCAAGGTCGCTTATTGAATTATTACGCTGACATAACCCGAATAACTCATTTATCTACGACAACACAGTTATTACTTTTTAATATATATATTGTTAACTTCATTTGGATACAATTTAATCTCCTATTAGCTGGGCTGCTGAGCCGCGTATTATAACATTTCTAGTCGAACCTATTCCAGGAATTTATAAATATAAATTTGTTTCGTCAAAACAGATCATAAAATATAAATGTATTTTTCATGTCAAAACAGATTTTCTCAGAGATGCCGTTTACTTAAGTAAATTTTATTAATACGGACTATCTAAGGAAGTCTTTTCGTAGAAACAATTATAACAAAATATACAAGAATTGCTAGTTTAAATTATAGGATATTTTTTTATTACACAAAAATTGTTGATAGCAAAAGTCGATGTCATCCCTGTGCTTATGGACTTTTTTGTATAATTAGTCGATATACAAGCAGACGAACGACCTGATGGTAAATGGTATAAAAATAAAGTAATCAAAGAGTATTTCAATGAAAATAACCTTAATACCACATTCACCAGAGTTAGTGACGCGACGTAGCAAATTTTGACAACCGCCATCTTCATTCAGAGTTGAATTGTCCGCTGAGTAACCGAATGGGGAGTCAAGTGACATCTTTTGTTATGCAGTTTCCGTTGAATACGTGGTCAGATTACCAATACAATAAAATACAAATATCGTGAGGACTCGTTACTGTTAAAATTGTAAGGTTTACATGAATATACTTAAAATAGTTTATACCTTACGTATTCTCATGAATTTACTGTATCATATAAAAACAAAGTTAAAGATAAAAGGAAGGATGTTTAAGCGGTGTTTACGGTTTTGATCTTGTCAATGGGAAAAAGGAAGAAGAAAGGTTAACAGGAGAAGGAAGTCGAGACTGGATACTGGAAACTGGACTGAACCGGACTAAAGACAAGTAAATGTTTATAGAGTAAATATTGGTCATATGAATATAAACGAGTAACCATTTGGAAGTTTTATTATAAAATGTTGAGCGTTCTACAACTGCACATACCCAAGAAGCTTGTAATATAAAATACTTTCATGAAAATAAAACAGAAACAAGGAGTTTAAAGTTAAAATTTAGCACCACTCCGCGAGCCAAGTTGAAAATTGCTCAAAACTACGTAAAAGCTTTTCGAATATTCTTTTCAAATACAGATTTCGAAATTGGAAATAAAAACGTGTAGCGTGTGTTCGTTTGGATTGAATGACGAGCGTGCAATTCTAGACCAAACTGAAGAATTTTGGTTTCATATTTGGAGTTAGTTACGAAACGTACTCATTGAAGAAACACAAAATTAACCGCTTGCAAGTTAATCTGAAGCAATTTATTGGGCTATTTTTTGCGGTGTTTTGAATAAATTTGACATATTTAAAGGCTGTATAGGGCCTAGAATAGTGATGATTTAATTTCCCCATCACCTTTCCACCACCGAACAACATGACGTACGGCGGGTATCCATCCCTTCGTAGTTAAGGTCCCTGCACTACAAACGATTTTCTTCGTTGTTTATTATTCGTACCACGAAAGAATGGAATAAATTGCCCGCATCAGTGTTCCTGTTGGGTTATAATTAGGTGTCTTCAAGGCAAGAGTGAATAGGGTTAGGTCTTCTAAGTTAGTGCGTTCACCATCCAAGGCTACATCTCTGCTTACCAACAGCCAGGATAGTCAAGCATTAACTTATAATAGTGTATTAAAACAAAACACTGACTCTAAACTCATGCTGGCAGATTATGGTGGAGTAAGAGACGAGAAGCTGGTTCTGGCTGGGAATTTGAAAGACAGCTACTTTCTTTCTTGGAAAACAACGCTTCAATGATGCATTTGGTGTTGCTGTTGGCCATGACCGTCGTTGACCAATTTCCATCATGAGGCTATCAGCTCTTTTGTCGTCTACTCATATAAACAATAAACGCTAGTATGCATTCATCACAATAATTGATAGTCACTCGTAACCCAAGAACGCTATTAAAGAAGATCCAAGAAGAACTGATGAACGCTTAAACAACTGGAACTTCACAATTCACAATGGACGGGCTGGGTAAATATTTGTTCGGATTTACTTTAAACTAATAATACCATAGTTCATTCTTAGAAGTCTAGTATTTCCTCAAACGTAGCTTAAACGAATTGAACATTGGGGCAATCACGTAAGAATTGTACTAGTCGACAAAATCAAGCAGCTAAATGTGAATAGGCATGAGAATATAGCAATGAGAATAGTATACCGCTGTTAATAAATTTCATCGCATCAATAAATCTTACAAAATCAATACATTTTAGAAAATCGGTGATGAACAATAATTTAGTAAGAAATATACTATAAATGAAACTGAATTAGAGACTGTGGATTAACTTAATTGGGTGTAATGATTTAATTTTTAATTTAATTATGGTAATTATTATTGAGAATTTGCCGTCAAATTAATAGGAACATTGTTAACTTCAAGATTTGAATTCATAAATGAACCTGAAAATACTAAGCTGGCGCCTAATATTAAAATGATGCCGAATAATATATTTTACAGATTGTACTATTAGTCAACAAGAATGGGTTAGGTTTAATGATAAGGAAAGATGACAAAAGATAGATTGGCTGGTGTTATATTCGGGATTTTTTAACCCTACTGTTAGATGAGACTTTATAAATTTTGCAAGTAAAAAATAAGCGTGCTGAGACAACATCTGTTGTTTCTCTTAATAATATTAAGCGGCTTGAATCAAGATTTTCAGAAGATTTATAGATAGTCGCCAAAGTAGTACTTTCGAAGATAATATTTAATGGCCAAATATTATATTTAATAGCTTACTATAACTAAACAAGAATAAACTTCTGAAGAAATTTGTAGCTAAGACGTTTAAAAAAGATAAATAATTTCACTTTCGATTACCTTTTTTTTTTTTTTTTTTTATAAATTATAAGTTAATGCTTGACTACAGTCCCACCTGATGGCAAGCGGTGATGTAGT
>DWJN01005455.1:0-11466 GCA_018248895.1 Carystus phorcus
AACAAAGTCGCTTTCTCTGTCCCTATATCTCTATGTATGCTTAAATCTTTAAAAGTACGCAACGGATTTTGATGCGTTTTTTTAATAGATAGAGTGATTGAAGAGAAAGGCTTATAAATGTATAATACGTTCACAGTTTTTCTGTAGTGTATTTAGTATCAGCATTGCATCCGTGCGAAGCCGGGACGGGTAGCTATTTAGACTAGCGAGTCTAAATATAAACTCCAAAAAACATTCTTAATACAAAAGCTACAAGATGTAACGAATTTCATATAATAAATCCAACTCTTATCATTATATGTCACAATATTTCTAAAACTAAAACAAAGTTCTATCTTGGTCGCTGGAACAACAGAACGATTTGTAAACATTTTCATATTTCACTAAACCGCGCTCGTGACCAGCTATAAACATATTTCTACATCCAAATAAACGTTCGCGTACATAAAGTATTCGCGTGTTATATATACAGCTTAACGCTAAGATATTTTTATTAAATTCCAACTGAGGCCGTTTTAACGGGTCCACGTTACTTCCTATGCAAATGGGCTGCACTCGCTGCATCCGACAGATATTGCAATACCAACTGTATTTTATTAGTGTAGTTGTCAACATCACTTTATTTTTATCTCTTAAAACAATGCGCATGCAATGCACCATGGTTTTAGGGTTCAAGTACTTTACCAATAAAATTAATCGTGAAATAAATAAACGCTTATAATATATAATAAACGCTTCCAAAACTGCTTTGGGATTCAATGTGCCACGCTTGTACTGGATACCTACATATTAATGAAGTATTAGACACAGTCACAAACCCCGAGACCGGGATACAAAAAAAATATCTGTCATGACAATGTCGTAGCTATTCTGACCGTCTCGGTTGTGAATTGAATTCAGCACTCCTCATGACTTCAGGGTGTATGTTATGGGCTAATGTTTAAATTGATCAGATATCCGGATGGGAGCTTGAAAGCAATACTTTCTACCTTTTTTCACTCATCTTTATTGACCAGCATCGTATCGGTGATGCCTTAGAAGACCTTGACCATGTATGTGACTCGTCTGGACGTTTTTCGGCTAATTATTATAAAAGAAAATATCAAATACGAGCACTATGTATTTCCATCTTGGCTAGCAACGGTGATCGTATCAGAAAAGTAATAATAAATACTTTCATCAGTGCTTCTTAATGAATTTGTTGATAGGTTTCAATTTTAATTGATCGATCAAAACCATTAACATTATTCAAATTTTGCCTATTTTTGTTCGATCCGATTCGAATTCGAAATGTATATGATTGATTACAAAATTAGAAAGCACTTTAAATATGCAAAAATATGAAAGTCGATTACTCCGATCGAAAGAAATGCGAGAATTTAAAAATGTGATAAGTTGTTTTTCATTACTTTTAATTACTAACTTATTCGTTTAGTTTTTTACTCATTCATTTACATAAAATATTATGTCAAAATCTTGTAATACGCGTATATATACATACTTCACGTTCTCTGTTTTGTGTCTGGTGATTTACATTTTATTTATTTACTAGATTCTATTTTTTTAATTATCTCAAGTTAATACTTTACTACAATCCCACTTGAAAGTAAAATAGTGCTGTTGCCTTAGGCATATAAAACTACAAGAATCCCAAGTCCTCCTTCTCTAAATTTGTAAAGTACCTACTTATACAATACGATTAGGTACATGCTCACAAACATTCCATTCTGAGTTCGACCAGACGTCAAAATACGCAATGTGCGCAAGCGGACCATAGCAAATACCATTATCATAACAAACTTATTACCACATTCCTTATAAAAACACAAAGCTACTGATTTTCTGGATAGTTGAACAAATATCTATTTCAAGATGGTCAGGTAAAAGTAAGAGATAAAAAAGAGCAGATGTTGACATCGGGACAAGGGCTTTAACAAATGATGTCGGCCGGCTATTGTTAAGTAAACTAACTATCTATTGAATATATTCCTCGAATTACAAAATGTTTAGCTATTTGTTAAAGTCCTATTAAGTTCTGTCACTTCAGTATAGAGCCTTGCAAATTTTGTTTCGCGTTTATTCAAGAGAATGTAAACCTTAACCTTAAGGCAGAAAGGGCGCTGTAGTTGCAAACTGATTCTTGCTATTTTGTAATTGTCATCCATCGCTGTACAGTCGTCCAAAGTTTGAATAAGTCGTCGATAAATTAAATTTGCTTCCGCCGTGCGATTTCTAAAGATATCTCAATTTGTTGTTTATTGTCTAGTGTGTTTCGTGAGAAATATAGCATCTACGTAGTGTTTTATATTATTTAAACCCAAGCGCACATCTTAAATTGATCGAAAAATTTATTTAAGTGATTCTGCAATGCTTCTATTGAGATATACAAACAATACTTCAACTAGAGATGTTTTAGGAGAGTGTTATTTAAAAAAGTAATGAGACATACGCCTACATTCCGTCTAAGACAATATGTTTGTGAGAGATAAAACATGACATAAGATAAAAAACACTTAAACCATGTTCAGTGGATGGTAAATGAATACTGTGTCAATATCGATAAAAGTATTTACTTTGAGGAGGCTTACAAAGATAGAGTAAATATTTGGTAACGCCTACTAGATTGCTGTCTGATACATTGATGTGTGGAGCTCTATAAATACGGCCCGACTTTGCTTTACAATATTCTATAAGATAATGATGATAAAGGCTTCGAAGAATGTTCTTAGCGTATACGATTCTACACTATACCACAGGTACATAAAGTTTTTTTTACCTTTTTTTTAGTTAATGCTTCACTATTGTCTGATGGTACCTAAGTAATGTTTTTTAATTATATATGAACAAACGATAAATGCGGAGAAAACCATGTAAAGAAACCATCATGGTTAATGACGTCTGGTAAAATATGCTCTAAGTATTAACATTTACCTTTTATCATATTAAACAAGAACACAACATTTACACAGAAACCAAAATATTATAAATTATTTTAATCTTTACGCGACACCGGGAAGCGTCCAAGATTTTCTAAGGTTATTTTTACTAAATAAATCGTGTGGGGAAAGCTTTGGAGTCCTTTCGATAACAAAGAAAGTTGAAGTTGTTTGTATACAACTATTGTAAAGGTTAGAGAGTTCCTCTTCTATTAATGGCGAGTCGGACTGCAAACGAATAAAGTATAAATAATGGATAAATTTTAATTAAAGATACGAAGTAACTATTAATATTTATAAGCACAATTCATTTTAAAATTTTAACTATGCCAAACATTTCAGCTGTGACCACGAATTATAAACAGGGGCTAAATATATTTGTTTAAAGGCGTATCATGAGTTGATGATGAACTTTATTAATATACATATAATGACCTTAACGTATATTCATAATTCTTTTGTGTATATTTACGAGGGTTCGAGAATGTCTTAGATTCACAACTGGATCCGATAGATATTTTTAAAATCTTTAAAATATTTATCTTTCTTTTTATATACATAAACCAAATAAACCAAAGTCATTTACTAGCACCGTAATAAAATGAGGACTGTTAAATACCTTGATAAAAATAAACTACATAGAATAAAATGATTATTATTTATTGATGCAATTTTTAACTTCTATTAAAAAACATCCGTACCTCCTGTGATTTACGATACATAATATTAAAATGTGAATTGAACTTAAATCTAAGCATTCACATGTCTGAGATCCATTTAGACCTCGCACTAAAATCTCAATTAAAACATAAGAACTTTCTAATACATTGTTCACATACTCGCATATTGTATGCCGACAGCGCTTTAGTTGTTTAAGCCTGTGCTTGTAATTACTGTAGCTAAACGATGCGCAAAATTATCTCCTGTTTCACACAGAAATACAAGCAACAATGGCATAAACGAAATTGTGTGTGATGTGGAGTTAGTTTACTGAAACTGTGACCGTTAAGCTGAGTATGCCGTATATACAAGTGACTCCCGCTCTGTTTGAAATTCGACCGTTATTCATTGTCAGAGTTACTTTATATTGGAGAGGCATTACTCGATACGTAATTGTCGCAGAGAATATCGACAACAACGAAATTTAAAGAGCAATCCATGTACCTCAGTTTTGCCAACCAGGACTATTCTTGAAAGTGTCCGACTGAGAAAAAAAAGGAGAAGACTTTACATTGACACTATGAATATACAAAACGATTTGTTTATCTTCTACACACAATAAAAGGAGAACTGATCGCTGTCTCTACATGGCAAATATATTTAAAAACTCATAACGGGGAGCCTTTATATACGCAAGAGAACCCAAAACAATGTACTATTAATAAACTATTTAGAACTATTTATAAAAATATTCATGACAAAGTAATCGTGTTTTATACCATAGCTAATAATGGCGCAATAGGAGGGGTAGATTTTTGCGTCTCGGAAGCATTGACTGCCGAATTTCACGTGCAATTTGCGTTGAAAAGCCTTTGAGCCGTAGCTAATGTTTTCGCTAAGTGATTCTATCTACTTACCCGACAAGGAAGGCGCTTGTTTCATTAAATTGTTGCTTCTAAGATTGTCTTCTAGCACAGTCTTTATCCGCCAGTTTATGGGAAACGTGAAATATTCGGTAATAATCATTAGCATGGTGCGTTATAATTTTTATAAAGGACGATCTTTAAAGTAAAATTTAAGTACAATTACGTCAATGAATCAGTCGCGCGAAAAAGACCTTGTTCTTATAATAGTGGTGTAGATAAAAAAGAGGAAAATCATATCGTACATCGGAATTTTCAGTTCGGAAACAACAGATTGTGAGCCGATGGTATTCAGTTACGTGATATCTGAGAGCACACAGCGGATGGTATTAGATACAAATTAACCGAGGGAAAATGTTTACAAGAAAACTATCAGTTTCTTTGTGCCTCTCATATATTTTGACGGAATGTATTGGTTTTGTTTTTGTACCAGAAATCGGATATTCGGAATATACTCTAGATTGCTTTTCGAATGTTTCTATACTAATTACAGCTTTTCTCCGAGTTAGTGTGTATACAGAACATCAAATAGGTACATAGAAAAAAGTCTTAACACGTAATCATTATTGTAATAAATGTGAACGTAAGGTTCTTTGTAACGTTTTCACGCCAAAACCACAAGACCGTTTATCATGAAACTTTGTACACATGTTTTTAGAGGCATAAAATAGGACCTAGGATATTTTTATTAAAAAAAAACATATAAAACTAACGTTTCGCGGAATTTTATTTCATATATAATCATATAGTCATTTGCCAACTTATTTATAATGAATGTCACTTTTCAAAAGGCCAACTTTCAAGTAGCGAATGTTTTTGTTAGAGTAATAGTGAAATCGAAAGCAATCGGTGGTGCGGAATTTGATGCTGGCGTCAATGCAGAAATGAACCTCATAAGTCTTAAAAAACAGTGATAAAGCTAAATAATAAAAGAACGAAAAACTTAATACACCAATATTTAAAACACACTTATGCGCATGAATAAATCGGTAACATTTTATGTTATGGATACCTATCATTTCACATTAGTTATGCACCCTCAGAGACATCACTCGTATTTATACGTTAATACACTACTCTCTTAGCATTTTCAAAATGAAATTTGTATTTTGAGTAAAAAAAAATGTTTCGCTGCATCAAAACATAAGGGGGAAGTACTTTATTAGTTCAATATGCGTTAAAAAGTCTAAGGGAGCCTCTACAGTGTTCAACTTTATGGAATCGTCTCGTATTGGACCCTTCTTGAAAGCGTTATAAATATTTAAAAAATGTTTACGTTAAGAGCGAGTCTGCCTTCTTAAATATGGTTCTGTGCTATATAAAAAAATTGTTTGTTAATGCAAACGAAGTAATATTTTTTACTGCATTCATTACTTTCTTACAGCAACTGTTTAATCACTAATTACTTAGTGCTGTATATGTGAAACGGGTAGTCAATAAGATTTCCAGTTTATTCAAGTAAATTCATATAATGTTTTTCTTTACTAAACCAACTAAGAGAAATTAAGAAAATATTATAAGATTTAGGTATTTATATGATGTTAAGCGGAGAGTGAATACTAAGGCTTTTACTTAGTTACTGTGTCCACCATCTTAGTGATGCCACGTACCATCATGTGGGGTTGTACGTCAAGCATTAACTTAAACTAAACAATAAAAAAATCTAACTTATAATAAGCGATCATCATTAAGTATTGACATAGCATGAAATATAATCTACATAATATATATTGTAACCAAAGGACGTTGCATGCTGTATGATACAGCCAAATATGATGATCGATTTTTTTTTGTTACCAACGTAATGTACCATATTTGTTGCAATAAAGGATTATTATTATTTATCTCTTAATGTTTCACGGATCCAAGGTATAGGTGAACCCAGTCATTTGGCTTGCGTGGGGACACAGGTCCAACACGTAGAGGCCCCTTTGAGACACTTTGATGTAATGTTATGTGGTACATTATTATTATTATATTATGATTATTAATCACAATCCAGTTACTTGAAAATGGGTCTCTCATGCTGTTCATATTAAAAATTAATTTTATAACGATGTATCACGAAGCGATCACTGCTCTAATCCAATTAACAATTTAATCAAAATTCAAACTGGAATCTTGCTTGTAATCAGTTGAGACTTCTGAATTGTAAATAAATGCCTTTCTTGGGCAACACGCGTGTAACATATTAATATGAATATCCTTGACAACCACAGGTAATGATATGTGAGTGCCAATTTCTAAACATACGTTTGTAGAAACTAGGTAAGCCCGTTGACCTTTCGCCTATACAACGGTTACCATAGTAACAAAGATTGTAACTATCCCAAAATAAGTTAATCCAATTCGCTTGTAATTTCCTATTTCCTTCTGAACTCCGGAATAAGTTTCCAAATTAATTCATTGAGAACACTAAAGCTTCTTAATAGGTACCAAACAAAAAAGGTATTAACTGTTTTCTCTTAACTGTTTATTTATGAATTATTTTTCATCGGCATCTTCGTTAGCAGAATTATAAGACTTCCAATTAGAATGTTTGAGTGTTAGACAATTTTGAATAAATCTGACGTAATTTTTTATACCCATATAGTCTCTTCCCGTAATTTTACCGTTTTAGTAGATAATTATAGAAAATATAACACTTTTAAGTTCTTGCTGCTGTCTTATGCTGTGGGTTGTCTGTAAGTCAATAAAAGTGATCATTACATTAGATATCTCGGATACAAGCCGTACGTTATAGTATGTAAAACATAGTACAAATTCTGCATTGTAAGAACCACAAGGAACCTTAAAACGCAGCTTTCTTACCAACTGGAACACAATTTTTCTACAGATTATCCTACAGCAGGAATCATAAGGGCGTCAAGTCAATGGTTTACGACGTCTCTTGCTGTGTATTGCTTACACTTAACGATAAATCATACGAGTATAGCTCGACCGGAATAACACACTGGTGGTGGTTCACTGAACACTACTAAAGCGACTCTTTATAGCTTTAAAAGAAATTGATTTGAAGTTTACTGCATATTAAAATAACCTTTATATTTGATTGCCAGTTATTTATAGAGGTATGTCCAAAAGGTAGCATATATGAAGGCAGTCGGTCCGCAGACTCCCTACTGATTTTTGAGCATGAATCAAAGTAATATAAATTCAATTAATTGAAAAATTACTCTAAGAGTCGATGGTAAGAAATCGTTGACCACAAATTTATTTCTTATTCACATCGCGACGCTGGAAATCGTTACAAATTATCATTTCGTGAAAAATGGCTGTACGCTATTAATTACAGAATTAAGCGTAAATTTTGTTGGAATATAATGTCGGTTTAAATGATATCTGTTAGTCGTTACTAAAGTGTTCAATAAATTACATTTATAATATTTTTTATGTTCATCGATCACCTTACACCGATAATATACAGAGGATTTGTAGATCTTTCGTCTTAGACAATTAGTTTAACTGAAATGGGAGGTGTATTATATTTCTTTAGTTACGGCAAGATAATTATATTTTTGTAGTTAGTGCCGGGCTTAAATACTTCGTGAAGCTCAACACAGTTTATTATTATATGTATATATTTTTTCATTACATAAACTATTTAATATATATGAAACATCAATGATTTATTATTAGAAACCGTGGTCGCAAACTGATTTATATTAATACTATTGTAAACTGACACGAGCTGCAGAAATGACATCAATAGTTAGAATCATAACAGTTTCTCCGAAACGAAAGAGATAATTAAACGAGTTATCATCACATCTACATTACCTACAATTACGCAGTAGGATTACATTCAAGCATCATAAATTTCCGAATACATACCCATAACAGATGTCGGAATAGATCTAATTAATTTGTGCGTCTAATAAGTGTCGACTCAGTGACCAGCCTTCAATCAAACTCGAAGGTGATTCGATTTAAGCTTATCAGATACCTACGGGTTGCTTCATTGTAAAGTCGTAGCCATTGACTAACGTTCTATAATAAATTTACTTTAATGCCTATTCCATTTTTGACTCTTAGAGGCGCTGTTGGTGTACAAAGTATAATATTATTCTAAAGTTAAACGTTTAAAAAAAGAGCATACCAGAAATGGTGATGTCGCAAATAAAATTAACATAAACTTTACTAGTGCTTTTGACACCAGGGAAAAGAAGGATCAAATAAACTTTGAAATTCACTTAGAGGAATCAAAGAATAGTTAGTTGGTTTGCATTTGTTTTCCTAATGAATCATGGTTATGTATGATGTTTCAACAGAAATAAATTTGAGTAGTTTCGTAATACTACCATTCTTGAAGTTAATTTTCGTGTTGAAAAGTAACATATACATTAGTCAAAAGGTTTAAATATTATTAACACAATATAATACTTTTCATTTTTGAATGAAGTTAGATTTTGGATAATAAAAAAGTGGAAAATATTATGCGATGGAAGTTTATATTAAAGTTGATTGATTTTTTGCAAACACTTGACATAAAACCCAGCCAGTTAAATTGACAAATTGCAAGGAGTATTTTTAACATCTTTTCTCAATGGTTTTTTAAACTATTACACAAAAACTACGCAAAAGTGCATTATTATGTTCACTTTAGTAAGTTTACTTTAATAAATGTAACGTAACAGTATCTATTCTGTGGAAATGCCATTAGTTCTCTAAATACAGTCCATTAAAAGCAGCGATTGATTGGGCGGGTCGCAAGAACATTTTTATCAAATATAAAATCTGACGTCCATAATATTATTGAAGCTTTGATGAGGATTGACGGTGTAGCAAAAAGTGTTGGAAATATAAACATATTTTTCACCAAAGGTGTATTTATAGTGAAGTACCTTCGTATTTTTGTTCATAGTATTTGATTTATTTAAGTTATCTAGAACAAAATTGGCAAAAATTTCTTAAACAGTTCCGTGCTTCGGAGAGGACATTAAGCCCGCGCTTGTTATTGTAGATAGTCATTGAGCCATTTCAGAAGCCTTCGGGCCCATGACCACTTGGATTGGCCGCTAACTCCATCGGTACTGGACCAGCATAGTGGAGTACTTTAAGCTTCCTTATTCAATGAGAGACACGTGCCCTTTAAATGCCCATTCATGGGTTGAGGAAATTTGTTACTAATATTCGAGTTTATATACATTACTTTACTTTTTTATGTAAGCATGACATGTGGTTATCACCACCTATGAATACCAGCAATAGAAAACGCATCCCCGGTGCCTTACGGCTAAGAAAGATGTGCCGAAGCAAGGTGGTTGGTAGCCGCTTGAACTTCACGGAAACAATATCAATAATATTAATAACTCAATAATTATTTTGATAATATAATCCTAATGCATAGTTCTAGCATCAAACAGGCCGGTTTCTATTGATTAATGCCACCCGAATCTGCCGACATGGGATTGATATCTGTATTTTTAGCCATCCCAATACCTTATATGGTTATGTCATATAGAATTATACACCTATTTTAAGCTAGTTACTAATGTCTCTGTTTACATACTAATATAATAATTACCATTGTTAAGTGTCATAACTTCTTGTTATCATAAAAAACAGCCTTGTAATTAATTGTTGGCAATGTGTAACTAGTTACAATTTAAATTGTTCATAATTGCTTATAACGCAGATCAAAATGATTTGCACTTATTAAACGTCGTGTAGCAAAGTCAGGGCATCGATACCTTTTGTGGAAATCAAAATTATTATTGTACACGTATTGTAGTGATAAACGTTTAACGTAGTAACAATTAATATGTTCTTTCTTTTCTCTTATGTCCTGGTCGGCTACACACCAGAATTTCATGTTGCTAATATCCGTGGGCGATAGTGACCACTTATTCAGGTCATATTTATTAATTTGTAGGATATTCAAAACAAGAATATAGGTACTTTATATTTTATTGTATTTACATATCAATCTTAATTTTCTATGTTTTTAAATTAAGATGAAGTTGACGTGAAGATGGACAAGCCACTAAGGTTATAATACTTATGTTTGTCCTTGAAACTTCTTTTTTGTTGTTCTTATATAATACAAAGAGATTAAGAACAGTTTCAGTTAGCATTATTTGTTGGGTTCTTCTCTAGTGGACTGTATGTAATTAAAATACCTTGGTGTGGATCGTGAAAGGTTTATTTCTGTACACATACGAGTACAACTACTTGTACCGCTTGAACGTTAGAGGTAATGAGAAGGTAAAAGAGTGACACATATAAAAATATAATTATTGCTAGTCATCAAAAAAAAAGAAATATTTGTCGGCTTAATTAAGCGAACAGTTTGCAGATATTATTAGGCATTACTTTCTTTCTTATTTCTTTTTAGAAACAAATCGTAGATACCTTTGGTATTACTAATATCCATAAGTGACGGCTATCACATACCATTAAATATTTCGTCTGCTTGTTGGTCGGTTACATCCTGCATAAAAAATAATAATATTATATTCTTAAATACCCTATCATGAAATGTTTTCACCCACTGTTTTAAAACTAAGGATTCCTCTTGCATTGCGCAATTCATCAGGCGACAAAATATTTGCGATATTGTCGACGCCGAGATATCATCCAGTTGATTTAGCACCGCTTTTATTAAAATTCATCTCTCATTTTCTCTCAAAGCAATTATTATTGATGGCGATTCTGTTTTGAAGACAGCCAGCGTCTTAGCTTTGAAAAGTTAATATTTCAAGACACTATAAGCTGTGTTACTATATAAAATTGAATAGAACTGATACTCTTTAGATCAGACAGTATAATAAATGAGAAAGATAAATTATGTAATGTACATGATTGTTATTCAGTGATGAGGAGAGACCCGTGCTCAGTAGTGGGCCATTAATGGATTGAAGACAGGCAGTTGTAACGTTGTACGTACATACATGTTATTAGTTAAAAAATATATACATATACACAAACTTAATCACTAAATTTAA
>DWJN01005456.1:0-11466 GCA_018248895.1 Carystus phorcus
CGCTCATTCTAAATATGACACCAATTTTATTGGCAAACGTAAAGTGGGTAATAGCACCCCTGGACTCGACCTAAGGAAACGAAATTAAATGCCTGCTGGTTTTATATACTAAGATACACCAGCGTTTTCCAAAACTATATGAAAACGAATATAACTGAAAATGAAATGTTGATAAATCATCAAACAACCTCTTGACACAAAAAACCCTTACCTTACAATTTTCGTCAAAATCATTCGAACGTTTTTATTAGAAATAGATTATAATATAGGTATACGAGTACATATACAACAATTGCTCGTTTAATAACATAACACAAACACAACATAATAATATATGTAATAATAATAACACAAAAACGCCTATGCATTCACGTTTTCTCACTACGAATTCTTGTTTTCTGTATGAGTTCAATACACAAATAAAGACAGTGGAATAATAAGCAACCAAGCACATTTTTTAACAATTTGTAGTTATTAGGAAAAAATCACAACTTAATTAGTATTAAATACGGCTAAAATTAATATAAAAGCATGAAAATTATAAAATGCGTCTAGAAACATTATGTAGTCTCATACAGCGAGCTATAGTCATATCGCCAATAATGCATTCATGCGCGGTTGCGGAATAGCTGCGTTGAATCGACTACCGCAATATCGAAAATACTTGGAAATGGTAGCCTCTTTATTCCCAATTTGATTGTCCCGGTTGCTCATTCACAATACGCAATAACTGATGTACAAGCGTATTGCTACACGATATCGTCAACTTGCTTGTGCTGTGCTGTAATGGGGTAGCTTAGAATAAAGATCGAAATCCCACACCGACAGACCAGACTGTGATAGGAGGCAACAGAAACTGAGCTACGTGGTAGGTTTTCGCGCAAGAATTATGTGATAAATATTACTATTAATTCATTAATAAAATCGTTGATATTATTGTATTTATGTTAAGCATCATCAGGGTAAGTAGACGCTACGAGTGCGACTTTGTTTATTAGATGCGATATTATTATTACTGTGACCTAGTTCATCATCTCAATCTAAAACATTTATAAACACAGGTCTCTTTTCAATTAAGGGAGAGCTAAAAGCAATTAGTACGGATTGGCAGACTTCACGTTTGAAAATATTTACGGAGAATTTTCGGTTTTGCATATTTACTTCTGTAAAGCAAGTGACATTGACTAGTAGTTTTTTTGTATTTACAAACATGGAGAAAACAAAAGTATACAAGAATAAATAAAAAAATAATCATTGGCGATTATCACAAATCCGTAATTTAACTTTTAAAACGTAACGTTACTCTAAACGCAATAATTATTAGTGGGGTGAGTGCATATACGAGTAATAGGTAACATTACTAAATACATTATGTATTGTCCATATCAAAAAACCTAGATTCAGTTTGGCACTGCAATAAATTTATCCAAGAATATTTTCCGTGCACTATGAAATTTTAATTAAAGATTTGATATTTTCGTACAAGCTCTCCTAACTCCTACTAATACTTCATTTTATCTATATTCTAGCCTTACTTTTAAGAAGATAAGTCAAAGTTTTCATTTCAGTTAATTGTAATAAGTAAGTGTTGAAAATTCTCAAATCCAAACTGTACCTGCAATCACAATAAATTAATAAGATAAATAAATTCCTATACAACATAAGTAACATGAATGTGTTGCGTTTTCGACAAAATATTCCAGCCTCATATGGAACTATTAATATGCGAGTCCGACATACACCTGGTTGGTATATTTAATGTTATTCATACTTTGTCTACTATACATATATGTGTTTTTCGTAAAATTTTAGTCTGTATTTGAAGAATCTAACCTCATCTTTATATATACAATTCTTCTGTTCGTATATGTGTCTCTGAATTCCTCTTAAATGGTTGGACCTTTTTGATCATTACTATTGTGTATTTATATAAGTGAATTCAAGAATTAAATATTTTTTATATTGTAAAAAAATATCTACTGAATCCACTAGTTAATATAAAAAATGATATTTTTCGGCCAGTAGATTTGGGGGTATTTTTATAGTCAGATTAATGATATTAAATAAAAGTTTTCATTTGTATGACCAAATACCTAAAAAGCGTATAACTCGTAAATAGATTGAGAAAAAATAAACAAAAAGTCAAGAAACGATGGCTACCTGATAAAAATGTTTCATGTATTTTCGACCTGGAATTCTGTTATTGTATTTTCAGTACAGCAGACGAATTTTCAGCTTCACTCCTAAAATTTCATAGAATAATTTTACTTAATTCCGCTAGTAATGTTTTGAAATTTCTAGGATTATTCATGTCCCAAAATTTCTCGTAATTAAAATGTTGCATTTTAATGCGAAACGCTTATAGCCCGGTAGTCTGGGTCGGTCCTAAGTGATCGAGAGAGCAACTGCGGGCGCGGTCGGTACCTGAAGTGGTGACCGCTAGGGCAAAAATTTCTTAAGTTTGTCGAAGTCCTTCGGGCCGCAAAAAACAAAAAAACTTCCAAAACTTGTGTTGAAGACTAACCCCTTCAACAATCCGAATTGGACCGATGCGTAATGGAAGTCCACCTCAGTGATGAGAAAAGACCCGAGCCGTATCTTGGGCCACTAATGGGTTGACGCCGTTCTAATGGCGCAATTCAATGTTGCATATGAAGTAAACAATGCGATATAATACATTCTTATAAATCTTTATAAGTCCACTACTGGAAACATTCCCTAACATTAATAAATTAATGTCAAGTCATGGTCAATGTATAACGCATGAAGGTCCCCCCTAGGTATCCGTATAACAAGAGTATATAGTAAAAAATGTTGTACAAAGGTTGTACTTATCTAAAAAATAAATCACGTCATCAGACCCAGGGACTTCAAGACAAAAAAGAATAATCGATTTGACATCCGCAATGATTAAAAAAGTAGGTATAAGAATATAAATAATGTTAATTTCAAAGTACTTTAATCCAACGTGTGTAAGGATGTTTTTCTCATTTACTTAGCAATTTCAGAGAATACTACTATCCCCAACACAAATGTATTCATATGAAGTTATAAGCTGCAGCGGCATACCGAAATGTAACCGCAGATTTTAATTTCGCCCTATGTAACTTAATTTAGCGCACACGGCTTTTTTGGCCTACATTAAACTTACCAGTCAAAAATAAAGTAAAATAGTTCTTTAATTAAAACATACCTGATTACTTCATTTTTATTAAAGATAACAGTTATTACGTTTCATAAAAAAGAATGTGTTTTAACAGGAATTATTTCTATTTATGTCTTCATTTCAGGGACTACCTACTGGATCTTAGCAAGTCTTAATACTTCAATTCGAATTGACGTACTCAACCAGTAGTGACTAGTAGTTACAAGATGTTTTCCATCTCCTCCTTTGTTAGATTGGATTTTTTTATACTAGTTGGCAAAGGAGAAGATGAGTCACATAAGAGTAATAGCCAGTAATTTGCAACTGCAATGTCATATGCGTTGTCAGCCATTAAAGACGAGAGAAGAAATAAAGTACAGTCATGCCTCCCAGCCGGAACATAACGAATCATTTGGTGGATGGCTCATGCAAGGGTGTGGTTTATGCCAGGCGGACTTCAGGCAATAATATTAATACTCCATAATAATATATTGATAAAATAATCCTTATACAAAGCCCTAGCACCAAATGGGCCGGCTTTTGTCGCCTCTTACAACACCCTGATCTGCCAGCGTGGGATTGAGTTTAGTTAATATTTACCTAATATAGTGGTATCACCTACAAGTTTACACGAACAAAGTTTAATGGCGCAAATATAAGAGAAAGGTCTTCAGTGTGCAAGTATGTCAGCGGGGCCTTTCCTTTATAAGTGGTTTTATGTTCTTCACACATTAAACTTTATACGAGAGCTTCGAACTTCTACTCAAGTCGGGATTATCGATGGAATAAATCAAGAAACGAGGTGCCGTTGAAGATTTATTGCGTGTGGAATGAGAAATACGCGTCTTATCTCATGTTTGCGCGAAACTATACTGTCTTTGGAAAAATATATCCCAAGTCAAAAGAAATTTACAAAAGTACAAATCAAATTATGACCTATATTTTTCCTCTCTTCTTTATTAATTTTTTTTTTATTCATTAAGCACGTCACTAACATGTATGTATATGTACAACTTTAACCTGTTTATGAACGATAGGACAATAATATTAAGGTTAAAACTAATATAATATTTATGCAAAATTCTGTTACCTAGATCCTGTAATAACTTCAGAGCAATAGCTTTGATGGTAATGTTATTTACTATTGTTATTTTAAACTTGGCCTGAGTAATATTCGTGTAATAATTCGTTTTGACTTACGGCGAATTCGACCAAACTTTGTTATCTTGTGAAAGGCGAAATTCTTAGTCTAAATATTGTTATGATAAAGACTAATTAGTTTATTTATTTGTCATTCATTAATCAACTATTTGGGGAAGTTTATTGGGGAGTTTCTTTGATATTTGATCTAAACCGCCCTTGAGTTAATTGTATAAATAACTAGGAGACTCGGCCACGCACTGCTGTGACTACTGTGGTTTACATTATACTCAATTTAACCGACTAATTACCTTACACCGCCATCTGTTAGAATCTTGTGGAACTAATTCTGTGTTAGATATTAAACAAATAATTTGCAATAAAATAATATTGCGACTATAAATTGAGATGTAAGCTATCCTATCTTTCAAACAAACAAAAACCAATATAGTATACGAAGTCATATCGGTCTTTGTTGACGAGCGAAAAAACCGTAACCGCGCTTTACAACTACCTCTTCAACTTTTCAAAACAAATGAAATTCATGAGGCTACATAAAATACTGTTTAACTAGAAGGAACCTGACATTGTTGCCCCGGATTGGTAGAAATGTTGCACCGATGAATATAGCCTCTTACCCAGCAAATAACAATACAACAATGTGTATTGTGATTCGAAGACGCTCCTTTACAGCCAATAATTTCATTCAAACTAAACAACTTGTAACTGTATTGCTGGGAACTTGTTACAAGCCCGAACAATGTCCACGAATTAACTATGAATTTAGCTGAGAAATTTCGGAAGTTCTATTCTGACAAATTTCGTTAACATGTGTAGGTTAGTGATTGTGTTTAACCCATGCTGATTGCTTCACTTAAATGTTTGCTTCTGCTAAATTTTACTTCGGAAGCTTCATTTTACTGGTAGGATTACATATTTATTTATTTCGAAGGAAACGTACTACTAAAAACTTACGTCTACTGTAAGGGTGTATACCATAAAAATTTTATGACAAAACAGGATTTATGAAACTGAGACATTTTAAAAACATGAAAATGATAAAAATATTTACAAAAATATATTTTATATCGAGGGATGAAGATAGAAAATAGATTTAAATAACTGCCATATTAACAGCCTCTAATAGGAAATATCAACAAAATTTTCCTATCTACTAGAGAACCTAACTTTGTACGTATTCGGTCGTACATATTTGGACCGTGTTTTTAAGATCTGGAGCTGATAAAAAATTGGCACACAGACCTATACATACCTATATAGCGTAATCCAGATAACAAAACAGCACATAGCGATAGATAACGTTAGCAGATGTAACTTGCTATTGAATAATTGCAAATTTTATCAATTTCTGTGTCTTTTACTCGTATTTATGACTCTTCTATACATGAGCCTGTCTCTGAACTAAACAGTTGGACCAATTTTGATCGAATTTTTAGTGTGTGTTTAAATAATGCTTCGTAATAAAATGCGATAGAAAATCTTTTTTTATTTTGCGTAATAACATCTGCCGAATGACCGATTTTGCAAGTTATATAAATGAAAAAATCCAAACCACAATACTTACCTGTTTCTTTAGATATGATTGTTGCAATGTTATATTCGTAGTAAAGTGCGCCATTAATTTCTTTTTGATTTATTGAGGCCCAAAAAGGGATGATCTACGATTTATGTCATGAAAGTAATGTGTTACGTTTCGAGATAAATAGGTATCAGTAATATAAATGTACATTCATATACTCAAAGTTATGGTGTTTCACAAATTTAATGTATACATACTGCCTAACATTTTTTATTAAATATTCACTTTCCAAATTAATCTCATCTGCGAAGACATACCTATAGCTCAGCCAGTGTTTTTTGATTACTAGAAATTAAGCATTAAAATAAAAAAAAAACTTAAAAAATTAACTTGCTCATTATAAAAAATTCCAATGAACTCAACGCCATAGTCCGTTATATTATTATATTACTTTATATTGTATCGAAATATCAAATCGGTTCAAGGATATAAATAGTTTTGAAACTGTCTATAAATCAAGAGAAAAATGAAATCGAAAAGTAAAGGTCTAAATTATTTTCGCGACTAAGCTAACTGTTTTAAACGTTTGTGATTTCAATCGCCATATCTACGTGCAATTGAATATGAAATTTTAATTGATTTTGACGAACATCAATTATTTTGGTTCATTGGATATAGATGAAAATGTTATCTTTGATTTATAAATCATTTTCTTGCACATCTAAAAGTAAAATCCGTCCCTGAAATATTCAGCGGAGACAGAACAGTCAACAAATTCAATTTATATTTCAGTCACACCAAAGGTCCAAGAAGGAAATTAAATCATTTTATGGGGAAATGTTTCTGATATTTTATCGAAAGTCTTGCCGAAACTTTATTTGTCAGATTGTAAAATTGGCTACACTCTATTTTAATATTGATTCATTTACGTGCCGTCTTTTTGCCGTTTATAATCTTGTTGTTATTCAGTACATTCCAATTGCATTATGAAAAAAAAATATATTCAATTGAACTAGTGTACATCAAAACAAATTTAAGATGTCTGCTCTTATACTTTCGCTCAATTATTTCGGGTGTTCCTTTAACACTTTATACTACCAATACTATAATAATTTGTTTAATATGAAATTCGACTAACTGAACTACAAATTAAAACTTCACGATACAAATATATACTTCTGGATACCACACTAATAAAAATGCATTATCGATATTCAATCCGGTAAAGCTTCCGCGCTCTGAGAAGTCCAAGAATCTGGTCGGCTTTTTTTTTTGCGTCCAGACAAAGAAATTGGACTATCCTCCAGAATGCTCGGACGGAAGGATGGCGGTGAATGCTCTTGCATACCAACACAGCCGGCTGCGCTGGTTATGTGGGACTCGCTATAAACCTAGACGCCTACCCACTAAACTTAATTCTTATGTACATGTAAATTATAAAATTCTACTAATGTGTATGATCCAGTGATTGAAATAAACGATTATTATATTATTAAACACCGCCTTAACCAGCTTTGGCAGTAAGGCCTTCAAGCTTTTACATGAGCGACCCCGACTGCTACCACTCGTCTCTTTATATAGGCACTGCCCCCCCCCGTAAATTAGCTTTTTTGCAAAACAAAATATTTTCATATCTATTGTTTATTTAACAAGACTTCTGCATACTCAGAAATGGTATGTTTCGATGATAAGACTGAAATATGCTGATTTCAGTTTAATTTCAATATTAAAATATCTGACTGCCCGGTTCTGATATCGCACAAAAGCTGTTTGAAAGCAAAAGAAGTAAAGGATGATATTGATACTGCTGTACGTTACTAAAATTTCACCATTAATATATCAAACTAAGTGGGTTGTTGTAATGATTTGAAATAAAATATCATCAATTTGTTTTGTATACATTTTTTTAAAAATAATGAATGTCTTTTCAATTGTGACCTGTGTTGTTTTTTTTTATTGAACTAAGGAGGTACTGCACATTAAGCATTAACAGTCCCATTAAAGAAAAGCTCTTTGTTAACGAGGGTATAAAGAATCCTATCTAAATTATTCTTCTCAATTTGCATTTAATTGAAAAAGAACAGGCTTCCTTCGATTTTCAAATAATGTTGGTGTACTTGCATAATATGTTTATTACCCAGCAAACTATCTATCGTATTTATCGTAAATAGTAAAACGTCACTACTTACTACGTTATATGGAAGTAAATACTACAATTTATATGGAAAAACTAATTTAATTTAATCAAAACTTCCTAAATATATAGTTTTTTATTTTATTATAAAACCTTTCTTTCCCTTTTTGTTATCTCTAGTGTGAATTAAATTATAGCTTATCAGAAAACCAAAATTATGTCTCATTAAGATTATTTACAGTAGAAAGCAGTGATTTAACAGCCACAGATAGCATACAATACATGCTAGAATAGGCTGATAACATCATAACCAAGCTCATATTGGACCATAATCTGTAGGCCACTTACGATGGCCAATAAATTTACCAGAGTTTAATTAAATTTTTGATTACAACCTCTGCAACAATTTGTACAAATAATGCTACTATTAGCTATGAACTAACAATTGCTGCAGTTTTGAAAATTGTTTTAGATTCGGCATTGTGGAAATGTACGATAACAACACAATTTAACAATTCATTTAGAACATGTTCATGTATTGCTTAGATTGACATTTGCATTACAACCAATCCTCAGTTGCTGGAAAATATTTTTATGTCTTAATGTTTGTTTTTTTGTGTTTACAGCTAAACGCATTATTCGGCAAATTTTACAATTAAGTACTTAGTTATTTGAAAATGTCTTAGGTCTAACATGTCATCGAATAGTTAAATTGAACAGAGATATTTCGGCTTTAGGGGTAAGTTGATCAGCATAGAGATTGTACATTCTCGGTTTCAGCATATCAAACTGCTATGCATGATGATCATAATAGGTGATAAAACAGAACCTTGCTGAATGCCACCATTTATGGACATGTTTTCAAAGTAAGATTTATGAACACGACGAACGCAGCAATCTATCTATGCTAAAGTAACTTGAATAACAATTTCCTATGCCTCAGCTAAACACAGACTTTTAAGATGTCCATCATACAGCTAAGGCCTATCCCTTGTACTATAGCTATAGCTTCTTCTCAACAATGAGTACGTGAGCACATAAAGATCACCAGCTAATCTCAGATACGAAATTTATATTGATGAAAGTTAAATAGAGATGTTACTTCTATTTTATTACCCACTAGTTTTAAAACATTGACCTCTATACACTATTGTACGGAACTATCCACAAACATAATATCAATAGTACTCCATAAATAGTGAAAACATTTAGTAATGAAAATGTTAGGAATCCGATCAAAGGCGTCATGGAGGCAACTCACCCAAATGTCTTGTGAACCTTAACAATAAAAATCAAACCCCTTTCCCTTACGCGTTAAGAGGAGAAAGAACTTGCCGAATACTTCGGTAAATTTAATGAAAAAAGTTTGAATTATCTTGGCAAAAAAACTGCACCCTTTGGACTACAAAGTTTGATAAATTTTATTCGAGAATAATTAGTTTAAGAAATCTTTCCTTTAATTTTTCGGTCGGTATTCGAGATGGGATAGGTATAAATCGCCTTTTAATTATCGAGGGTCTAAAGAACTGGATTTATGAAAGTACACAGCCATCAACATTTAAATTTTCCCCAAGGACTTTTGATTATGTCTTTTGGGCATATCTATAACGTTTATACATTCATCCATGACCTTTTATACATATATTTAAATGTGAAAATCGAATATTTAACGCGTTGGAATCATGTTAGTAAAACTTTCAGTCAATTTCATTTACAAATTATAAGGTAACAACACAAGATTTACAATTTCCAAATAGGAAGTTTATTTTACGCTTATAGGAACTAAGCAAAAACCTTTTTATAGTAAAGCGACCCTATTCTCCTTTCAAAGATACATACATATTTATAACAGTTTGAAGCTTACTAATGCGGAAGTAGAAGTGTCCGGTCGATAGAATTGTGTTAAGAAACCCTTGTGACTACTCTGTTCTTTACTTATTTTTTCAATAAATATCTTATAACGTCGCTTTTTTTGAAGTGACTCTTTGATTTTTATGAAATAATCTCGAATAAGATTAACAATTTCCCAATAAGTATCGTTTGCTTATTTTATAATATATATGAATAAGTCCCTCTGCCGTGTATGTCTGTCTCTTTGAACGCACTAATATCAAAAAGTACAGAAACGAATTTTCATATGGGTTTGACTAATTGACATAGTGATTCAAGAGGAACGTTTTCGTGTATAATGCAACAATGTTACATGTAAATTGGACGAAATATGATTATTGTTGAAGAAGTCGGAGATATTCGTAGCGATTGGGAAATTTAATCGAAAATGCTGTCTAATCCCCTTAATATATAGCAAAATAATATATAGTGAAGACGTTCTTCTTTTATAGGTCTACAACAAAGCCCGCGATGATATATTTCTATCTTTTAAGGATAGCTTACAACACAGCCATTTTAGTATTTTAACTAATGTTTTATTTGGGAAACTATTTAGACGAATACGTTATTAATCCTTATCAAATTAAATATGTTTGTTGCTTTCAGTACTATAATAGCCACATATACATTATATAATAGCCCTTCAGACCATATCATTTAAACCAATATCTTAGGAGTTATCACGAAATTAAAACTTTCGCGCGACAAATAATTTCAACGAATTATCATACGACACGCGTGATGCAAACATTAATGATAATAATAATGAAAAAAAAACTGATCTTTTTGTACACATACCGAAGCGAAGAGGCGGCGGTTGCTCGTTTTAAATTATTATTTATTTATTTTGTCAGTTTATTTTACATTTATATGTACATATATGTTTCAATTTATTTCATAATTATTTCTTTTGTTTGGTGGCAAAATTGTGGGCACAATAAAACCTTAGGGCTTATAGAATAGAAGAATGAGAAAACAAATTTTAGCTATTTATTTTTATTTATTTATTTTTATTTATTTATTTTTATTTTTACTAACTACGGAGATCCCTATTGATTCCTATATGTTAAAAGAACCTAACCTACATATTAAATTCTTTTTATTAGGCTCAGTCTGGTTAATTATTTAAATTGAGTATATTTTTAGCTCGCTCAATTAAAATATATAGCAGGTTTACGCAGGGTCAATTTACATTTATGAAAAAACTTCTAGGAAGTTCTTTGATCTTGTCCACACGGTGTCGTAATTTTTTTATTTGACTTGTGTTTTTGCGACTTATTTGATTTGATCTTTAATCATGTTAAATATACGTATATTGTAAAGGTTAACAATATTTAAATACCTAAAAGTAACCTCGAAATGGACATATTATATACATATATAAAACTATTTTCACCGCGTTATTTACCCCCTACATATTAATTTAAGTATCCCGTTTATTTTGTTCATTAATAATTTTACAATATAAACGGCAATATTTATACACCGTTTACGTAGTAATACTTGTGTGAGTAGCAGATAAAGTGATTTTTTAATTTTGAACAATGCCTTCAACCCATTAATGGCCCACTACTGAGCACGGGTCTCTCCTCAACACTGAGGAGGTCTAGAGCATAC
>DWJN01005457.1:0-11465 GCA_018248895.1 Carystus phorcus
CCCGTTCAAACAATCAAACAAACAAACAAACAAACAAACAAACAAACTCTTCAGCTTTATATATTAGTATAAGAGTATAAGATTTCCTTCGTGATGAAGAAAGCACTGGTGATGCTTTTTCATGGTTCCCGTTCAGACTGTGATCACTTCGAGTCGTTCGGACGCTAGTTTTGTACCAATTTATGTGTAATAATAAACAAATATTAAAGTAAGTAAAAACATGTTTTAACATCTTTTGGTGTTCAAGGAGCGTTTATTTACAGGACCTCGTATGCCCTCGTTACATTACAGGGCTGAATGAACCTGGAACGAGTAGGCCGTGTGGCCCGACAAATTGAAAATAAACATGGCGACAAGATGTTTGCTTTGAGCACCGATGGCAAATAAAAATCGCGGGTACAAAGAAAATGTATACGGAAAAAAATTGAAACTACCCACAACTCGCGTAGCGTAACAAACATTAACGTTTTCGATACGGTACGAGTGACTACAGCAATCCTATTACAATACGCTATGACAATATCGATCTACGAAGCCAAATCTTAACATAAACCGCCTTATTACAAAATAAGGTCTAAACCACGATTATCAAGTAGGTATAGGTTTATCTTTCATACTATAGGTTAAGCCAAGGTTTATTTTACTTGCTCTAATAGAAGTTTAAACCGGTACTTTGCTAGTTCACGTTTTGTAATAAGGCCGAAAGTGTTAATCTTGACGTAAAGATATATTTTTAAATATATTAATGATAAGGACGCATGAAAATAAACAGCCAAAACCAGTTCTACTTAAGTTAGTGATTGTAATGTTGTTTAAAGTTTTTGTAACTGTTATTAGAGTAAGTATTGTTTAGAAGATGTGCTGAGGAGATTCTTTCGCCGTTTCTTCTCCTCTTTATAAGGCACACTTCGGAAACGGTGGTAGATGCAAAATATTTGACGTTCATAAGTGTATCTATAAGTACCTACATGAAATAAATGATTTGAGTTTGATTTAGAATTAAAGGTGTAACCGAAAAAGAAACACATTTTCGCATTTATATTATTAGGATTGTTACCGAGACAATATTCAAGTAATTTTTTATAACCTAAATAAAAACGACAGCAGTCCAATTACACAAAGCTCACAGTAATTACACGGTTGTATATACAATACTATTACAAACAATACCTTGGTATCTTGAAGCTATTTTTCTTTATTCTCTATATTGCTCCGTTCTTTACTTGTTACATTACCGCATGAACACGACCGTGGATTAGCCCGGGAGCTTGTTTCACGAAACTACTCGCAACAGACGAATGAAACAAACAATTTTACGTAGACAAAAGACGTAGTTTAGTCTACACGGTCGAAGACCTCTACCTCTGTAATGCCGAAATATTATTACTCAAGTCTTTTTGAGAGAGGTATTATAATGACAAAATAACTTAAAACTCATTTTGTAAGTTAATTTACACACACATTCACGAACGTCCGTGTGGTCTCGCTCTCACAAAACACATGCATAAAATTTATAAAAATAGGTACCTTTATAATTTAACCAACTAAATAAATGTTTCTTGTCCTTATGTTTGTTATCTTATATTAATCCTTTCTCACGTACAAATTTCTCAGTATAATCCCTTCGCATACAAACTACAGCATATTAGTTCAATAATGTAACGCTATTATTGAAGGGTGGTTTGGATTTATCTTTCAGGCAGAAATATTAAAGTTTTATAAAATCTATTTTTGTGAAATTAGCACTGAATTACACGTGGCATTTCCGTCACAGCCTAATAGATTCTCCTACATAGTCAGGAAAGAGAAAAATAATCAACGAGACATTCGTGGTAAATAAGCGGGAGAAGAGACGTTACCAGATTTGAAACAGAATTTGGAAAAATAACCCAGAACAGGCAGTTACAAAATGGTATCCACCAGCCACATATTATTTTGTACTATCATTTTGTGAGATAAGTTGATAACAGCGCGGAGGTGATGCAATGGAGAGTTGTAGCCTTGATAACTAGACTTATAGTCTTTATATAATGAATTTATTATAGGAAATAGAAGGACCATCAGCATTGAACTAAATTTTCATTTCAATAGATCCGCAGCAAATTAGACTTTCGTTATATTTTTGGTCGGCAATGCGTTACAAAGTCCATTACGATAGCAACATGTCATCTGATACCTAGCTGGTCTTCTATTTTTGTTGGCTATTGAGATAAAAAGTTAAAAAAATTATATATTTCGATTGTGTCCGCCGCATAAACCTGTCAGGGGATTAGCCCGACGGCGAATTGTGAATGTTTACAAAATTCATCCGAGTGGAGCCCTTTATTAATTGAAAATATCATTTCATTTCAAATGCACAAACCACATAAAATAAATAAATTGAATATGCTGGACAACTTGCAGGAAATAGACAGACATATTTATTAATAGATTATTCACAGTGTACCTACCGGCATAATATTTACTATTTATAGCAAACTACTCCTCCGCGTCCGCATTGGAGCAGCGTGGTTGAGTATGCTCTAGACCTCCTCAGTGACGAGAGACCCGTGCTCAACAGGGTGCCATTAATGGGTTGAAGGCATAGTAAACTAGGTGTAACCGGTGCTCGTTGCTACACACATAAAAAAATCAAATTTAAAGAAATATCAGCATACATAAGAACAACACCGTTTTGATTATGTTTATTATAATACTGTTGGATATATACGAGTAGATCTAGTCCGATCGGTCAGCAAGTAATCAACATTTCCACTGAAACTCCTCAACCATGTCTCCGATCGATATAATTCTGATACCAAAACCTATTTCAGAGAAATCTAAACAAAGTTGTTAAAGAGATCATTGCCCTAGCTCCTACCATTACCGAGTCTATAAAGGACAAACAAAAAAACAACTATTGTTTTTATATATATATATATAAATATTGATATATTATTGGCATACAGATAGTATAGGTATTTAGTGGATGACCAATGTAGAAAGTCCCCATTGTAAATAAATAAAGCTGATCCTGAATCTACTTTTTATTCCCTTTAACATCTACGCAGTGAGGCTTTTCGAAGCTACGCTAGTTAGCTGGCTAAAACCGCAATAACCCGATATCCGAAGCATACGACCATGTAGCCCAGTTAATAGCGTGTTAGTATCAGTTAAATTAATTGTACTTTAGTTAAAAGTATATTCTCAAGTCCTGAGATTAAAGTTTTATTTGATCACAGAACCATGCTTAGCAGAGAGAATCCTTGCAAGAGAATAAAAATATTTTTTTATTTTACAGTGCTACAGATATTGATGTGCGGTGGGACGAATATTATGATAGTAAATGGGCAGAATCCACGAATAGTTAAATATAAAATAGGGTATTTTATTTATATTTTGTTATTGTACACTACGTAATATCGCTGCAAATAAAGCTAAAAAATCATTTGCGATTAAAATAAAGCAATAATAAATTTACATCACATATAGCTACTACACTTTCACCTATTCCATATTTTACCTTACACGCAGACAAATATAATACAATATGTATATAAGCTCATATACTTTAGAAATCAACGATATACAATAAAGGGTTTCAACTAAAAAAAGTACCTCAACACAATATCTGAGAATCAAAATATCACAAATAATTGATGGTTCATTGTTGCATGAACACGTTCACGGTTCAGCCGCCGGCGAGCCGTTAATGGCTGCTGAAATCAAACGAAGCTTTCGGCGGTGCAGACGTAAACCAACATTTTGTATATATGTATATAGATCCATACAGGTTACTGTATTGGTTGATCTATCGCAGATTATTATTTTAGTAGGTAGGCACGTATTAACATCGAATTATTGAAATGCGCTTCGTACACAAATTCGGCAATGGTAGAACTATTTTTTATATAGTGAATTGTATCATGAAAATAAATAAAATATATCATTTTTTTTAATCTATTCATACACGAAGACTCTTAGCATTTTGAAATTTGACTGACTCAAATTTAAATAAATTCAAAGTTAAATTTTCGCAATTAAATCAATATCATGAGACGTAATTAAATATACGTTAACATATGTATTATTTTGTTTTGTTTTTACACAAGTTCTTAAACCAAATTCACCAACGTTAAACCTAGGAGTCCACCAGTAGGTATATTCCGTATATTTGGACAATCATCTAGTTATAAAATAATCTCTCGTTATCAACTCTCCCCAATAGACACGACGTGCCGTGCGCGCTCGTCTATGTTCATAATCATTAAGCTGGCCACTCGCATCCGTCAACTAAATGATTTATGTTCGCCGCCATTTTCTTTTTTTCCCGCCCTTTCATGTCGGTGCTTTTATGGCGGCAAACAAGAGGGTTTAGTTTTAATTTTTTATTATATTACAACATCCCATGCTTTCACTTTCTTTGTACAATAAAAAAAGTAATTTGAAAGGGATAAAAAGTTGTCTATTTGTGTTTAAAAGTCTCATGGGTTTTGTCTTCGTCATTTAATTAATTGAATACTTTGATAAAACTGTAGCTACAGTTAACGAATGTCACTTGTCAGATTTGCTTACACAGAGTAATGAAGCGTTTATGAATAAACTATGAAACATTCCTCATCCGTTTAACTCTATGTTTAAATAATAAATCTTCAAACGATTGTATCAACATGTATCGCCGTTTCAATTATTTATTTCATTCCATTTAATATTGTTTTATGATTGGATTTATACCTCACGATAACAACTCAACAATGAGATTTATAGAATGAGACGTTATTTACTCACCATAAAGTATTTTGCAATAATAATCCAGTACTAGTAATCCTCAAAGCGTTAAATCTATGAGACTAGCAACAATGAGAGTACTGTATCTAGCAACAATGTCCGAACTCTGAAGAGGTCAAACCGAGGAGATTTACGAGCTTACGTGCTCCTTCGATATTGTAAAATATCGATGTAAAAACTTTGGAAGCCATCGTAAAAAACTGTTCGATTACATCTTCAATTCTTCTCTAACCAAAGCTATTAATAAACGCTTATAAATCCAAAAACATCAAACTTAATTCAAATAAAAATCAAACCCATTACCCTTGATACCGTAATGATTAAAGATGAATTTCAAACGATTACTCAAATAAGTTTAACATTTTAATCTCGCTCAAATGGGTTTTTTTATCTACACGCAAGTTATCTAAAAACAAAGTAAAGCGACTCAAATCATTTTTAGTGATCCCCGGTTCTATGAAATACATTGGTGGTACTACTATTACTTACTATTTTTCATGTTCATGGTATTTTACTTTCTGTTGTTAATGATCAATGATGTCCACATGTACTTGTGTGGCTTATCTGGTCGTTTGTCGAGTAATTACATCTTAACTGGATATGATTGACTAGCTGACCCCAGCAAACGTTGTTTTGCCAATATTCTTTATTGCTTCTCTCCTATTCCTCTTAGTGTGATGTTATATAGCCTTTAGCCTTCCTCCGTAAATAAACTATCTTACACTAAAATAATTTTTCAAATCGGTCTAATAGTTCCTGAGATTAGCCCGTTCAAACAAACAAACAAGCTCTTCAGCTTTATATTTTAGTATAGATATCAAACATTAACTTATTTACCTACTGTAAAAAGAACCTTTTTATGACCTTATGTCTTACTACAATTCCAGCGAATGATACATGCTCTCCATAATTTTCTTGGCCGGCAACGCATTAGTGACATCCATGTCCATGGACAACGGTGATCACTTACCATCAGGTGACTACCCTGCTCGTTTGCCTGCTAACCGTATAAAAAAGGTATAGCCTTGGATTTGTAAAGGCTATACAGTTACAGCCTAAACTCTTGAATTCAAAATAGGTGTTTTTGTTATAATCCTAAGGGAATTCTAACGACAAACGCCGCCAATGAGGAAGGCGACTGCTGAACTTTCTCACTAGATGGCGCCACTGGAATTTGTGACGTCGTGTAGAATGACGTTACGGTAATTTTCATTAAGACCACTCTTTGACTAGTTTGTTTATAACGTATTAAGATCGCATATTATCGATTACATAATTTACATGATTGTAACGAAATAGCCTTTTGTAATTTCAATGTAAAAAATTTAAGAATTGACTTCTTTTAAAAATAATTAAACTAAAAAAGCAGATGGGTTGTGCATTAAAAAATATAAAACAAACATCAATACTGAATAACCTTATAATCTATAAACAATTTGAAAGTACACATCAATCCTGAAAATTTCAGCACGCAATTTACTGTACGATTGTCTCAAACTACACTAATGCCATCTGTTCTGAGCTTTACTCCGCCTTCCCCATTTCAGTCGTATCCAGTACGTATATAAAGCGAAAGCGAAGTGCTTTATGACAAACAAACAAACATAAGCGAAAACAAAACAAGTGTCGACACCGGGCCGCGCCCTGAGAAACGTTCTTAGAAAAATATTTTAGTGTACCGCTCGTTATTCACGGCGAAATTGTGACAACGCTCATTACAGACGTGCCGCGACCGCGTCGACGTATTTGTCATCTCGTCGGGAGGAGTGTCCCACTGTCGGCGAAGCACGAGAAAATATGATAAACACCCATATATAACCACAACCAGTTCTAGTTAAGTTAGTAATTGTAATGTGCTTTAATTTTTTTAACTGTTATTAGACTAACCGCTAGTTTCTGAAAGGCTTGTCAAAATTTCGTTCATATAAGATGCGTAGGTATTAACGTGAAAGTTCTATGAAGTCAATTCGAGTTTCTGAAACGTTGATTAGCGAATAATTTCTGAATAATTATGCTTTCTGCAACCCAATTGACGTTTGACTATATATTTAACAGTGAATTTCTTAATTTTTTCGTTGATCAGCCTTTCAGAAACCGGCCGTAAGTATTTTTTAAAAAGACGTGCTGAGGAGTTTCTTTCGCCGTTTCTTCTATTTTTTATAAGGCACCCTTTCGAAACGGTGGTAGTAGCAAAATTTTTGACGTTCATAAGTGTATTTGAGTTTGAGTATAAATATGCTAGAGAAATAGTTACACCGCGTATTTCTATTTTTTTAAACATGCTGACGAGTTTCACTGATAAAAGCCTCGTTTTTTTATTTCCTCAATTTACTACTGCAAAAATAAATATTAGATATTTAATACTGTAAATTGCTCTAGGTGTAAAACATTTCCCTCATATTACACTGCCTTTTACAATATTCATTGCACGGTGAAGTTCGTAAATGGGTCGAACAGATTCACAAATACATTTCAACAAAACGATTACACACGTGCTGTTAAACACTATTGTGTACATTAAATGTTCGCAAGTTTTCGCATATAACATTAAATCGTTTTTTGAGGCGTGACTCTAGTCGCATCGGTGTATAAAAATGTTTTATTTTACATTACTACGCGTACCACAGAATGTAATGTACCCACTGTTTAATGCTAATTAACTGAATTTTTGGAACGAAGTCCCTTATTTTTAATATTTATTATTAAATTACACAAAACGGCTGCACAGATTGAGGTGAAATTTCCAATACAGGTTACAACCTGAGAATGAAAGTCGTGATGAGATATTATCTTTTAGTATTGTAACTCTTTATGAACCTAGTAAAAAAATATTTCCCTGATCACTTTTTTATTCATTTTCCAATTCTAAAAGAAACGCAAACAAATCCACGGAAATAACTTACTACAATAGTAGAAACCGCACTGGAATCTGTTCAGTTTTAAAGAACGCGTATAAAAACAAATCGAGAGCAAATGCTACTTCTATTTAATATATCACCAACAAAAAACCAACATAAAAAGGTATCGACACGGGCATAGAAAAGGCGGTTCGAACCGGATTAATAAAAAATAAGGTAATTTTTAAAGCCGGAGCTAACGAGTCAAGAGGAAGACCAATTAGCATCCGCCGTCACCGGCAGCGTCGTAACGTGACGCCACCTTTAACTAATATTAGTCGCTGCTACCATTTTATTTGGTCTTGCACCGCTCTCTTTGAAGTGTCCACGCCTATGTAAGTGAACTGATTTATGCGCCCGTTCTGGGAAGATCATCTGACGGATTATAAACGCGGTTAACATTCGGTGTTGCCATACAACGGAAATACCCCGTTGCTATATTGGGAGCGTTTAACGGTCGCGTTGCCATATGTAAAGCGCGTATATTTTATTAATGACCCTCGGTGATCTTCGTTATTTCCTATGTACTAAACGACGAGTAACCATCGATTCGATTCAGGATCGAATCTCAGTCAGATCAGCCATATTATCATTAAAATGTTTCGTCTCGCTGGGAATCGAACCTAGGATCCTTTAATTGGCAATCAAATAATTAGGTACTGTATTTATAGAAACTTAATTTGAAAAGTAAAAATTTAGCAAATACCTAATACATTATTTTAAGATTCGGCACACATAAGCTAAATATAAACCATTCCCAAATTTACTAATAGTAGTGTATCTCAGTGGCATACACAAGGATAGAATCATTATTTGATTTTAAACTTTTTTCACCGCGGACACTCGATATATTATTTATATTAGGTACTCACGATACCTGTAAAAGAATACTCGCCATAGGCATTCTATTGTGGTTCAAACAGATCTTAAGATGAAACCAGTTGCTATAAACGAACCACTAATTGAGAAGTCAATTGTCAGTACAATATAACTCTCTCAATAATCTCTCATTGTCGAATAATAACATCTGAAATTGTTCACCGGTCATCATTTTAACTCAATCTCCGATGCACATCTAGGTCTTCTTTATGAGTCTAAATAGCTCTAGGGCTACTTGAATCAATAGATTGGTTAGACCTAGTAACTGACATTTCAACTTCCTCGTTGGTATGTTTTTAAATGACTTCAAAAAAGCGATGTTACGTTAGGTTAGTTGAAGAATCATGTATAAAACCAATTTCGACGCGATTTCTATTTGTTTTTATGTAACTAATACATATACGAGTAGACGAGTAACCTCACGATAAGTCCATGGAAGTTAGCAACACCAAACCATCACCATTGTGTTACCGAAGATAGAAAAGAGAAAACAATAACCCTAGTTAGAACACTAATCTTTCAGTCCTGACTCAAACAAGTGACAATTCTAAGTCATATTACATCAAAGTCTGTATATTGTACGGATTTTTCAGCCTCCGACAAATCCGACAATCAATGTCGACTTGTAATATTTTTTTAATACATAATACTCATTAGGATTGTTTAATTCATAGTGATCTGAAAACAAAGCAAACGAATACACATTCAGATAAAAAAGTATTTATTAACATAAAATCAGAATTCACAGATGAAAATTAAACTTAAAAATCGTTGTCCTAAAAAGTGCATTTGCGATTTGTTAAGTTACTGACGCCTGGTACGAAAATATTGTTTTATCGTAGCAACTTATAATTGTTCCAACGTGACGGATCAAACTCAATAATTTATAACCATAACAACACCACCATATAAAGTATATCGACGTAATTGATATATTCACCGTCCTCCTATATCCTCCATCAATCTACCATTGATACACCCAATAGACTTTATTAAAATCAATTGATCGACCAACATGCGGGACAAATCCCTTTTTTATTAGCTCCCGAACGTACCACTGACCGACAATACAAAATATCTAACGGCCAAATAAGTAGTCATTTCTCTCTGCTTCACACTTAGTTCTTTTGAATACATTTTAATGAACTTTCTATTATCTGATTTTAAACTTACATCGTCGCGGATATTAAAGGTTTTAAACGCAAACCGGTACTCACAATTATTATATTTTATACCGGTATAATTGTCTCGCCGTGACCATGATCCATGTAACTGTGTCGATATATCGTTTAGAAAATTACCTACCGAATGTGTGCTGTAGGTATATTTAAGTTACTATAAATATAAATAATACATATATTCCTAACCATCTAATCAATTTTTTATTAAAAAAATAACAAAACTACAAACTGGAATTATAATCAGAAACTGATAAATTTATTCGCATTTTAAAAATAACAAAACTTACAAAATAATTAAAGGACAAAAAAATAACTGTCAGAGCGACGTTTCCTTGGCGATGATTGGTTATTAAATGAGCTCATGCTCGGAGAGTCGTTGACTTTCCCCTTCTGTCTTGGGGTATATCTGGTTTCTCCTACAGTACATAAATGAGATCAGATAAGTGTTGCATAAAGCTTGGATAGAGAACCTTGTAGTAACAGTATATTTTAGCTGCACTTTAAGTTAATAAAACGCTAACAATGGCCGACTGATAGAAAACGTACCTACAGCCTGAAACATTACATCAAGTGGAATTTTGAACAAGACTTCTTTGAATAGTGTGTGCGAACACTAAGAAACGATTTAAAAAATTCATCCGCATAAGAGGTAAAATTTTACGAGTTAGTTATCAGCTAAATTATGTACTAAAACTGAGAATATAATACTTTCATAGAAGTCGAAAGCGTTCAATATCACTGCAATTTACTATTAATGCAGCATTATGGTTGACTTACGAGGTAAATATGTATGTATCTCTTATTCATTTGTCCAGTGTTTATCTGTAATCAAATCATGTTACTTAAATTTGACCCAATTCCCTGTGGTCGATTGAACTGAAATTTGGCACACATGTCTGATTTCCGTGAGTGAGTTCATCTTTAATTCAATATGGCGGGCTTTATAAAATGGCAAAATATTATTTTTATACACATAAGCCGTTATATGGGTATCAAATGAAAGGGATTTGACAAGCGGAACAAAATAAGTGACATTAGTTATTTTTTTTTTTATTAAAGCTTATTTAAAGAAATGGTATTCATAAATGAGTAGCGATGGGAGCCGAATAGTATCATAAGTGTCTGAAATACAATGGATATTATGATTTTTTTTTACACAGGTGCACACATAGGTGCTGATATGTATGTAGGTAAACATGAAAAATTAAAACACTTCTTAAAAACAAATACCTAGTAATTATTTTTAGGGCGATTGCAATTATAATGTATTCAGCAGCGAAGCGATGTTTTTATATTTATTGAATCAACTTCCATCTACATAGAATGGCTGTCTCAAATGAATATAAAATATGCAGAGTATTCATAAATTATTTATCAAGTATGAGATCACAATGGCCGTGAATGGCCTCGCAACCTCGGGAACTCGTGAATCTGTTTTTGTATAACGATCGAGTTTCAGCGACCAACAAATTATGCAATTATGACACACAACATGGCTGCCGTAAACAGCCCTGGGGTTTTTTAAACTGTTTGTTAATTTGTATAATCGTAATAGATTTGAATTTGACGTATCTATATCGGAAAATAAGAGTATTTTTTATTTATTTACAACTAGTCAGTACTCATAGCCCGGCGGCTCGCGTCGATCCTATGCGATCGACGGAGTTAAACAACTGCGGGCGGTCGGTACCTGGATGGATGACCGCTAGTGGCAAACATTTCTTAAGCGTTTCAGTGCTTC
>DWJN01005458.1:0-11465 GCA_018248895.1 Carystus phorcus
ATAGTACGTATACAGCATAATAGTATCGCCTAAATCCGTCGGGTGAAGGTTGATTTAATATTGGACGAGGCATGACAGTGAATTTAATTTGTGGTTAGGTTTAAGGCAATGTCGACATTACATATTAAACTAAATTCATTTACTTTAACATGAAAATAGAATCGCGGAGAAATTAAACAATAAGAAATGGAATAGGTTGAAATGTAATATTGAATTAAATTGAATAATATTGTGATCGCCGAGGTATATCTGACACATTTACAATGAGAAGTCGAAATTAGTTGTTTAAAAATATGTTTTATAAGAAGTTGAAATTAGTTGAAAAAAATAAGTTGTATGTCAGTACGACGAGTTATTGGATTTCGTTAACACATGTAATAACGTTGGATAATTCACTGTATTTACTTACTTATTTACACTTGGACTGTCTACTCTAGAAGACTTTATATAAGATAAAATCCTATAAAGAGATCCTATGCCTGCACTTTATCTGTGCCTGTGATTCTATCACAGATAGTGTCATAAAATAGCAGCTTCTATTAATCTAAGTACCTAAGTGTATAGTAAAATTTGGGATATTACAAATAAATATATCCTTATATTGATTTCAAAATCTTATTAACAGGAACAGTTGGTTGAATATATTAGTAAAGAATAATTAAATTAGAACATCTAAAGTTAGCGCTTTCGTTCTGCCTCTTATAAGTTATGGATATCATTATGAATATTCATTGCAAGACTTCTTGCTGCTGGGTGTGACTTGTCCAATTTTGTATAATTAGATAATATAACAGTAATAGAGATCTGATGGTGGTAACCTCGATGGTTCCAGCCAAACTTCAGATCTGCAATAATGCCTAAAAGATACAATAGATTTTATAGACCTATAAATATTTATCTTCATGCGGAAATATTAACTTCTATCCGTATTATTATAAAATGTGAATGTAAGTTTGTTTGTTACGCTTTCACGTCAAAACTACTTAACCGATTATCATGAAACTTTGGAAGCGTATTCTTAGAGGTATTAAAAAGGACAAATAATACATTTTTATTAAAAAAATATACATATAACAAAACATATGTTTATTATTTATTAAAGGGTTTCAATGCGAGCGAAGCCGCCGGCAAAAGCTAGTAGATATTATAAAGTAAAGATACTCCGTTGCGTCTGTCTGTCAGAACGCGCTAATCTTAAAAATTACCGAACGCATTTCCATATAGATTTCAGTAATGGTTGGAGTTATTCAGAAGAAAGGTTTATGTGTACATTTCATTACTGTTTTATATAAATGGAATGCCATCAAAAATATTACTTGTCTCACAAAAAAAACAAAGTCTCACAACTCAGTTCTTCTACCGTAAAAGTTGTGAAATCCATGTAATACGAAGTCGGTTTATGTATCAGTCCCTACTTAAGGGAACTTCTCTCTTAGGTTATTACGAAATTAGCTAACCAAACACCATCTTATAGTGAACATATCTTAAAAGTCTTTGTGAGATATTATGTACTTGTGAGATACTTTGTGTTTTCATAATACAACAAGGTAACGTAACAAGGATGGGTTAGCGCATCTTAAAATTTGCTTTCCAATTTATTGTTCTGATCATAAAAAATATACTGAAAACTAATTTAACTAAGGGCTAAGATTAACTAGTGCTCTTTAGAGGTGTGACTATCTTTACGCATATTCTAAATTGCGTTGATTTAGTTCACGAGTAAATATTAGATTTCGACACGCGTCTGACTCATCAACAACCAAATCTCATACCAATCTCAGCCAATGTAAGGTATATAAATACAGTATTCGATTTATCCAACGCTGTTTGAAGAGCTATTTCTCAACAAGAATATCTACCTACTTCTTGAATATTTCGTCATATTTTTCAACATTTATTTGAGAGTTAATCTTACAGAAGTAGGAAATCAAAACCGAGGTATTATAAACACTCTACACAATATGAAAATCGAATAATTAATATTGTATGTAACTGTAATTATTGTAACTTATGATAAGTAACCGGAAATTTTCGGCGATATTTTAAAGTATAAAGAGATTCGAACAATCTTTTAAGCTCTATTTAACCCTGATAGGATTATGGTAGGACCAAAAAATCCTTTTTATCTTGACCCTGCATTATAAAGGATATTTAGATAGATATACTTAATGTAATAGGTAGATGCCTATTATGAAAATTTCATATTATCTTCAGTAATTTAAACACCACGAGGATGAATCATTCAGTTGAGAAATTTATTTCATCGTCAGCCGCGCCGATGATTTTCTGCGAGTCATATTTTTTAATTGGAATGTTTAGATATTTTGAATTAAATCACGGATACTAAAATACCCTAAAAATGAAAATGTGAAACAATTTATTTGGATAAAGATTCCAAAGTACGAATAACATGGTCTAATCTCTAATGGCGCGTCGGCGTCTTCATTAACTTAATAAACTTAAAAGAGGTAGCTATAGTCATAAAAGTTTTGAACATAATTTTATTATGGTATCGCGAATATTTTCACAGAAACAAATGTATTCTCTCCGAGAACCACGTAATTATAATTTAGAAATTTTCCTTTTAAAACAATATTATTTTTGTTAATATTCAGCGTCCCTTACTATCACTCGTGTTCTTTGAAGTTGTCATTTAACTAGTTCTACAGAAATTTACTGTCACAAATAGAAATTTGAATGAGGTAAAAAAGATGTCACGTTAAATTCACACTAATGAACTGACTTTGTGAGAAATGTAATATCTTTTTTCGAAGTCGTTGGATTAAGAGTCTTGCTTGGGTAGTGTAACTATTATAATTATGACCGGTAGCCAGCACTAAATTGATGGCGTAATTAACAATAAGACCATGATCCTGCACTAAATGATGTCGAAAATTGTAGCAAATCAGGTATTTTATAAAGTAGACTTTCTGGAAAGTCGCAGTACTGAGAAGTGGCCACGAATGAGCACTTCATTATGTCAAAACGGCTACAGAAAAGAATATACGGCAGATGGGATTAAATTTTGTGATTGTCATAACACTACAAAAAAAACCCTTCATAGTCATAGCCTCACACTGGGATTCTCTGTATCGTTAGCGTGGGATGATACACAAAGATGAGGGGACACATAAAGTCATCATTCAAATGTCTTTTTCGCCGGCAAGCAAACCCTTCGAACGGCGGTCTGGCATGTGCTATATGGGTCGTGTATCAACTTTAGATCTACTAAATATTACACGGTACAAAGGAAACTTCTTGAAGGCTTAATCACCTACTTGTGTTGATAAATTAATCACAGCAAGTCTGTGCTGATAAGTCGAGGGCGCGATCCGGTCGGGTCAGCAATGCGGATCCTACTGTATAATTTTTCCAATCTATCCATTGCTGTGATACTTTATGTAGTTAGTAGTCGGTAGTTGATAATAAAAATGACAGTTTTTTAAGATACAGTGTATGTAAAAAGGTGTCTTTCTTAGTATAATAATGTTTTAATTATCTAATGAAAATAACTTGTTTTCAACGCGGACCTATACGCAGAATGTATTATTGAAGTAACGAACATATTTTCAATTTATTATTTCTGTCGTAACTTCTGGATATTTGAAAGATAATCTGTATTAAAAAGCTTGCCTTCCTATACTCGATGTATAGACGTAATTTTGACATTTATTTGTATTTGTGAAATATTTTCATATATTTTTTACCTTAAGACCACCAATAATAATGTATAAATGTGTAAGCGTTAATATGTTAGTATGTTTGAAATATATAGTTTTAGATAACAAAGTAAAATACATATTTTATGTCAAATTTGATACGCTAAATTTTATCTGTCGATTGTTTATTTGAGAAATGTAATATACATTTCTTTTTAAATAGTCGCAAAAACTTAAACCCAAGAACGAAATCAATTTAGGACCCTACAGTAAAGTCTGGTATTCAAATTATACTATTTTTTTTTATTTGGACCTTTTCCGTCCCAACTTAATTGTATTTTAGTTTTTTATAACTACCTCTCCAACTGTAATACATATTTGTCTGTTATGTAAATGTTAAACTTGTCAATACTTAACACATAATAATTTTATTTTAATACTGATATTAACCATTATTTTATTTATAAATGATATTACCTACTTAACACAAGAACTACTTACACTACTTAGAACAATATTGTAATTAAAGTAAAAGCCAATCTCTCCACCGAAGTGATATGTTTAACAAGGTTATAAAACTTTTCTAGTACTAGAAAAGTTAAGCCCTCACATTTTTCTTAGAAATTCGATCCAATAGCTCTATTGCGATGAAATATATGATATAACTAGCTATGCCCGCGGCTTCGCCCGCGTGAAACTCAGTGTTTCACAAAGTTTTTATATAAACCGACCCCGCAAGAATTCTAGGATGAAAAGTAGCCTGCATTTCTCCATAACCTGCTCTATCTTTCACATAAAGTCCCGTCAGAATCAGTTACATAAGCTTCTACCCGCGTTTTCATACAAACTTTCATCCCTTATATCAAACCTTTAGGGGTTGATTAAAAAAAAGTAGCCATTGTGTGACTCTGGGTCTTCAAATATTTTCATTCCAAATTTCATCCAAATCGGACCGTAGTTTAGCCGTGAAAACGTCACAGACAGAAAGACAGACAGAATTTCGCATTTATAATATTAGTATGGATTTAATTCTTAGTACATAAGTACATATATCATTAACATATTTATATTACACAATATTATTAGAAAAACTTTAATTGACTTTTCAGACGACGTCATTAAGCCAAAAGTAATTAATTTTCAGTTACTAAATAATTGGCTGTATCAATTGATGATTGTATTATTTTGTGAATATCATATTACGCACGTCTTACCGATATTTAAATTATATATCTATTCCTAAGTACCTACATAAATAAATCAAGAAGAAGTTCTGTGGATAAATAAATCAATTAAAAATAAAAATTGATTTAATAAAGTTCCCTCGGCCGTATACACTTTGTAAGAGCAGGTACAATTTAATAGTTAGTAAGTGAGGTATTTCAAAGTCAAGTTAATATTACGAGTAGTGTGACGTGTTGGTACGACCCATTTAATCGAATTAAGGAATGAAAGGAAGGACACATTTGATAGGGATAGAAACGTTTATTTTAAAATTGATATTCAAATTATTCAATTTAAATATTCACTGGAATTCCATGCCTCATATTGATTAATTAATTTATGTATTGCCATGTCAATGAATTTCAAATTTAAATTGATACTTTTTACTACTGATACTTAGCAAACGTTAGTGAACAGTCTCGAGTTACCTATTATACTATAGGTACTCTCCTACATTTTACTTAGTATTGGCTTCATCCGTGCTCAGAATTTTGTAAGCTTTTCCGAATTAATATTCACTTTTCAAAAGCCGCCATTCCTAGCTTATATGGATTAGAAGACGATTGAAGGTGGTCAGCTTACAAAAAATATGAATATGAGAATACTAAAGAGAGTGAATTAATAAAAATAGAAAATAAAATAAAACAAAAAATACCGCCCTGAGTTACGCTTGTTTCTAGATTATATAATAGTAACTCTACGAATAATCAATACAATTACTTTCCGTGGTGCGTATTTATATGTAAGAATAATAAAATACTAATACTAACCTTCTTAAGAAATAATCTAATGTTCTTCAGAAGAGAACTCATGGTACGCTAATAAAATATCCAAACACCGTACACGTAATTTAATTAGGCATATTATTTTATATTATCATTATCATCAACAAAACTTATATTTTCATAACTTGAAGATTTACTTTGTAATTGATGGTTTTTAAGAACAGTGACTACAACGTACTTTTATACATAATTATACGTTTTCTGCATTCGATGTATCTATCAGTAAATACGTTTTAAGTCTTACCTAAAAGTATAATCAAAATTACTACTAATTAAAACGTGTTTATAAACACGTTTAAGTTATTTTGATTTCAGTCTCATTATAGGTTTTTGACGATGTATTGTTACTTGTATAATTGTTGTTGTGAATTGTTACATGTAGTTTACAAAATGTAAAATTTAACTGCTGGAAAATATTAGTATCTTCTAGTTTACCAAACCTAATTCTTATTTATTATTTGATGAGATTTCTGTACTCATACGTTTTTCCGTGCATTGCTCATTGTACACTTACAATGTCAGTATTGTTTTCTTCTAATGAGTTGTTCGGATAAATAAGAGAAATTCGTCGTTTATATTCAAGAACTTATTTATGTTTAAATCTCACTCTTTAAAAGTTAAAAATACAAATAACAATGTTTATTATTTACTACAACAATAACGTGCTACGTTTTAATAATTACATAAAAAAAATAATAAAATAGATTAATTTAATTGTCAATTGTACGGTGTGGCTAATATTGTTTACGTAAATGTGTTTTCTGAAAAAGATATGAAGGGGTTTGAAATCCAGAAATTAAATTGATCAAGTTTGCTGAAGTTGTTATTTTTAGAAAAACAAAAGTTCCAAAGCCACGCGAATGGTATTAAATTCAAGATGTATGAATACACTACATAAACCGCCTTATTACAAAATAAGGTCTAAACCTCGATTATCAAGTATAGGTTCATCTTTCATACTGTACTTTAAGCCAAGGTTTATTTTGCTTGGTCCAATAGAAGTTTAAATCGGTACTTTGCTAGTCCACGTTTTGTAATAAGGCCGCCTTGTGTTTCAATAAACAGCCCAGTCTTAAGACTTTGAACTACGATAAAATACGTTTATAATAGACCGATAAAATGTATTATTTCCTTATAATAGATTATTCCATTAAGTAGGTATGTTTGATTAATTACATAGCTCTAATTAGTTAAGATTCTGTGTTGCGGGTGGCATGGATGACACATACGTGATATAACGCCATTAAAACATTACGATATAAATTAAAATACGTTAAAGTATTTCCAGAAAAAGGTGTTACTGTTAAACTGTGTCAGGGACACCAAATAATTTAAAATTGTACCCTTTGCGTAGATAACATGTTATATATTAATCTATCTTGATCTTAGCAAACTTTATACCGATATATTTCAAAGTAATTCTGGATTAATAAATAGTGTAGAAATTAGTGGCTTGTAAAACAGATGTGTATGTCGCTAATACAAAATCGCATCAGTCGTCACGGGGTTGTCTGAAATTTTATCACGACCTCTATGTAGGATATGGAGACATTACCCCGAAAATTGTTAAACGGTGCATATCATAATCCTTCAATTGCCAAGTAGGTATTTGAAATTAATTAGTATAATGATCGATGGCGTATTCAAAACCATTATAGCAGCGTTGACAGAAATGCTTTAGTGTAGTCGAATATTTTGCGATCTGTTAAATTTTCTGAGAATCTTATCTTTTATTCTATGAATTTAATGAAAATTTCAAAGAGATTTAGTGAACTATACTTTTATCTACATCCTATTCATGCTCGGAAAATATTTCATTTAAATAAAGAGGTAGCAATAATTCGTGGCGTAGATTTTGAAATTGTCTCAGAATGGAAATAAAGCAATGAAAACGCAAAAATATAATTTCTCTTTATTCAGTACGTCTTTGGAATTTTGGAAAAGTTGGCCTTGACTATTATTTATAACAAAGAAAACTGTTTGCAAAATTTCAGTTAGCTTTTTCAAGACCTGTGTTTCATCTTGAGCTAGGTGTCGAGTCATAAATATGTATAGGAGGAAAAATACGTAATGTAAATATATACTTAAATAACAACGATCTATATTTTCGAAGTGATATCTCGAAGTGTTACGTCCTTTTTTCAAACTCTTTTCGACTCGAGCTGATATAATTTTTAACGATTGTATACGAGTTTAATATAATTGAATCAAAACAATGTTAAGTGAAATAAAACAATTCCATAATGTGATATAATATTCTGGCGGAGAAAAGTATCGTTCTGTTTTTACAATTGTAACGAACAGTAGGATATTGCTTCATTTATCGGCGTAGGTATTCTTATTGATCTCTCAGCTTCTCTCAGCTTTCAAGAGATAATGAAGTCAGATATGTATAAAACTGTTTACTTTGAATCTGCTAGTGCCAATCTAAATAGAGATGTGCGTTGTTAAAACGCTGGCTTTGGACCACCCCGTCCAGTTTCGTAGTAATCTTGCATAATGTAAGCATATTGTTATTTAGCTTGATACTCCTTGCCATGGCATGAGTCACGAAAAGTTTTTATGTATTTTAATAGCAAGTTGAAAATTTAATTATACTTGTAATAATGTGAATAGAGGGCCCAAGACCGGTCGGAGAGGCGACAATTAGGGGAGGCCTATGTTCAGCAGTGGACTTCAAAGGACTGCTAGATAGTCGTGACAAATGAGCAGACAAATGATATGTGGTCACCGTCGTCCATAGCCATCAATAAGGTTAAAGTAATCACTGATGGGTTGTTGTATGAGGAGAAATGATAATGATGAGAAATGGCTATCAAGCCCAGAAACGAAATACGAATCGTTTGGTAGCTGACTTAATGAAGAGGAGTTAGCCAGGCGGGCCTCTACGGAAATTCTTGGTTGCTGGAAGTTTTTAGCTTATTGAGTCATTACAGCGTTAAATCTGTGTCAATTTTCTCACCTTTATATAATTAAGTGTGTAATGTTTATAATTTCTTCAATAAGTACTATTCGTTGTTATAGTAGGTATTCGAAAGCCAACTAAGATGCCCATTATCAATCGGAATCTTTTACTTTATCGATACAAGTAGTACCTATCTGTTTTTTATAATCTTGGAATACAAATACAATTACAGTAGTTATAAAATCTATCTACTTACAACAAAACAAAATCCATGGCCCATCAAATAACAGTTTGAATGTTTACTTTCAGTCACAACACGAACAAAATTGATTGCGTCTAAGATTTTATGGTAATTGGAGACAGATCTAAGCCTGAACCAATTAGGCTTTCGCAAACTGTTTGATCCTTCCAATTTGCACACTGAATCTCCATTTGTACACAAAATTGTCTGTATTTGAGTTTATGAAGTTAGTACATATTAGTTTATTGAAAACGATACAGATATACTGGCCATAAATAAAATATAGGCCTAGTGAGAATTATAATATTAGCATGACCAGTATTCGGAAATATATTTTTACAGTATAAGTAGTGAAAGGCTTATTGTAATCATCGTATTCTAGTGGTCTGAATATTCATTTCTATTTTAGCGCGATTGAAATTCTATCGGCATCTAAGTCGTCTAAAATTATCCAGTTACAATTATTTGGATATTAAATATTTATCTGTCACTGGCTTCAATGGAACTTGGTGAGAAAACTTTAAGGGTTCCTCATGTTGTTCTCCAAGGTGTCTGAATTCATCTCCATGGTCTTTTTTATAATAAAACTTATAAGTTATTTTTTAATTTATAACCAACTAATTAAATTTTGTCAACCATGATCAACTAGACAATTGTATAGAAAAAACTTTCATAATTATGTTATGTATTGATTTAAAAAAGTCACAGGAACTGGCGATTTTGTATCAAAATAAATAATGTTTTTCTTTCAGCCTTAACGAATAAATGAAAAGATTTTATTCAATAGCTGCTATGCAGCAATAAGTCCTTACATTCCAGTTATTTATTATTGTTTGCGTGTTAAAGTACACCTACGTTTATCTGTTAATTACCCTTCGGCTTGAACTCGGTGGGTCAGCTGATTAACAATGTGTCACGACAATCAACTTCTGTTTTGTGTGGTGAAACACGCCGGACTAGTATGTACTATGACATATCATACATGGATCATTAAATTGTTTTTCCGACGAACTGATTCATACGATTTATTTATTGCACAATTAGGAAATTACGTTACTTTCTTTACCAGTGTTTTAAACAGTGGTTTAAATAGAGGTAAAATAAAAAAACTGGTTGCACAAGAACTATAGTAGAATATATTGAGGATCAACTTTGCTTCATAGGCATTACTAGTAGATAGAGTGGCCAACCCGAAAAAATACTATTATTTGTATAAAACATTTAATTGACAAAGAATGAATATTTCGTTCCAAGCTATTTTACTGTTACATATTCTGGATTTATTTAATGCCATCCTCGTCAATATTGCCCAGCTGGTCAATAATATTTTATTTTGTTACTGTTGAATAACTAAAATGTTGTTACAAATTATTCGCTTATTTTTTGTCGACTTTCATTTCACCACGGTTTTTGATGATTTATTTTTATTCAACGTTGGCATTTATGAAGGCTATGTCAAAAAACCTTATTCGTCGAAATTCAGAATACAACGTCCATCTCGTAGAAATTTATAGGTCACAGTTATGTCAATCAATAGTATAGTAGGAAACTTTTGCTTAATTCATAGTAATGATTCAAATAGTCCTCGATTCAAATAAGTTTGCTGATATGGACGACCAGAAGATTAACACGAATCGTTATCAAATAATCTCATGAGAGTATTTTAGTGGTATGTTTGTTTCGGTTTAATTATCCCTTTATATGTGAACTTAAACTCTCACAACTGGACAAATATTCTAAGTTTTGGAGTAACAGTACAATTATATTTACCAGCCCTTTGTAGTGTTGAATAGTTACATAATACAGTCTTGTTAAGCCAGGAGGATTTCTAGAATCTTGGGGAGCAACTTTTGGGAGTTCCTTGTTGAACAGAACCTGCTCTACTGTAAAATGAAACTAAAACAAACAAATTTTATGCTTTAAAAAAATACTGAGGTGTACGTGCAAGTGTAAAGTTATAAAATGACTTGATCAAAATCATTTCTTGTAATATAATTCTTCTAAACAAAACAAAGCATTTTAGGACCTTTCATTTGGACCAGTAATACTTCTCAGCCGCCCCGGGGGAGATGGGTATAAATGATAAAAGGTAAGTTCATTACGCAGTTTGCTGCTTGTGAAGAACCAAGAACGGCAATGGCACAAAATTAAAAAATGAACCGAGACGGATATACGTAGATCAATGCGGGCATTTTGCGGTGGCGGACTTAAGAGACTTACGATCTAAATTTCCTTGTATCGACATGAGGCTCTGGAATCGTTAGCCAAAATTTTTTTTACATGCGCATAATCTATGTATGTGATCTATCGGATCGAATTGTGAATGTAAACCATTTTGGGATCCAAATAGGTATACAAAAAATTCAAACAAAATCGGTCCAATCGTTTTGGAAGAAGTCAATGACATAAGAAGAATTAGATATACAAAGATATAAGTAGGTATTACATAAGTAGTGAATAAATAGTTTTGACGACCCGCGTGGCGTAATGGTCACCACGCCGGACCGCCGAACGAATGGTTCTGGGTTCGATTCCCAGCGAGACCGAAATTTAAATGATGAATTTAAATTTCTATTCTCGGTCTGGGTGTGTGTGTAATCGTCTTTCTGTGTTGTCCATGGCACCCACGACACAGGGTATCCTAGTGTGGG
>DWJN01005459.1:0-11463 GCA_018248895.1 Carystus phorcus
AGATGATCGGGGTTTTCATCTCCAAGGGTATAACTTACTCTAAACTCGTAATAAATTTTATAATTTAAATGCATTTCGTAATCTGTATACAAAATCTCATTTCCCACTTCCTGAAAAATTGTTTTCGCTGAGGCGCCAACTAATTCCTTCACGGTGATAAATAATATGATGAGATTAGGTATTCAGTGCAGCACTTGCTGCGGTTGTAAAAATGTCGTAAATACTCCACGGGATATTAAACTCCGCCATCGCTCATGGGGGTAAACAACCCCTGTATGCTTGGAGCCCAGCTCTTGAATTTGTAATGAACTTATATTGCGTGCATATTGTGATAGCTTCAATTCCTAACAGTAAAAATACCCCCTATGCTGTCATAACGTTCCTGCTATCTGGATTCGTGTCTTCCTTTCATAAAAGAGACCTGACTTCCAATACAGCGAGCCATATCTAATTTTGAAAACAATTGGCTATATCAAATGTATGTATAAACAAATCGATGTTTCTTTGTGCATTTGTCCTTTAAACTCTGAAATGGAAGCAGATAAAGCACTGAGTCTTTAGTAAGTTTGATCAGAATTCTCTAAAAAAGTTTTAGCACCAAAATTATATCGACGGGACCAACCATTAACCATAGTTAATGAGTTACAATTGAAAATGTTGAATTTTTGCTGATTGATCGTATTAGATCGTCTACTTTTATATATGTATATCAAATAGCACTTCAATGAACAGAATCAAAACTAATGTGTTCATATAAATGCTGACATTTAATTTGATTACAAATAATATGCGGAGAATGGTTTTACATTAAAGAAGAATGTAGGTTAAATTTCTGTTAAAATGTACAACATTTTGTGGTGTGCACTTGTGCCCAAGTGAACCTCTCCTGCCCATGTATCACATTATGATTATGATAGTTCTTAATATGATTTTTAGATTGATTTAAAGGCACGACCCTCTAGTCGGAGACATGTAGTTTAAACACATCTCCTCTCCACCTCACATGGTACTTACAGAGTTTTATCAATTGAGCTCAAAACCGTATTAAATCCCAACCAATCTGTGTATTGTCATTGGAATTAAGGTCATTAACTGAGTGACAACAAGCGTTTTCATCACAATCGTAATACCGTCAGTTCCGCAGTCGCACCTTTGTCGAGATGAATCAGCTAATACGGCGGTGAACAAAAAGGCTCCTACTTTGTAGAAGCTCCTCGCTCGGGCCCTCGTTCGCTCTTTCAGGTGTCATGTTCGCAGGCTTTTAGAGAATAACATATTGTCTTTATAGGCTTCAGTACTTCAAAACAAAGTAATTTCTCTTTGGGTCGCGTCGTCGGCGTCGGTGCGCTTTGTTGCGTGGCTTCGCTTCGGCGAGACAGGATTGAATTGCCATCCTCATCTTTCAGCGTCTATCCGCCATTAATTTCGGCGATGATGAAAGGAATTACCCATTAAAAAACTTAAAAAACACCGCGTAATCAAAGGGAGCTCTTTGGGTGCGCGGCGAGTGCATCCTTATGATGTTCGCAAGATATTCAGTGAGAAGTCACTTTGAGCCGAGTATTGTTGCTCGCGTTCTGGTAAAAGGAAATCTTTACAAGTACGAAATTCGATGGCGTTAGTACGGAGAGCACTCGCGGTAATGGTAAGGGTGCCCGCACACCCGCCGCCTCGCCCGCCGACTTCACGCTGCTCATACACTTGCAGCCTTAGGACAAAACAGTTCACCGCAAGTAATTAAGTTACTCTTTGATTATCGATCTATTAATCGAATTATCGGTTATCGAAAACACCGGAAAATAAGTAAAACGATTAGAATGTTTCGAAAATTTCAAAATTCTCGCTGTTATTGGAAGTTAATAACGGACTGAACAATTAAGATCTCTTTCAATTAATTATCTACTAATTAATCTCATAATAATCTAAACAATTGATCACTAAAATACATTTCCGATGGAAGTGACGATGGAATAATATTTGTAAAATGTGTGTTTACTCATTTTAATTGTACGAAAAAGCTAAGCCTGCGTGAACGGTGCGTGAGCGCGGCGTGGAGCCGCCTAGTGGGTAACCGTCTTTACAATGGTGGTGTCATTTTGCGAGATAAAAGAGTGATGTACAAAGCAAGTGTATAATAGGCGAATAATTCAGTAAGGTGCACTCTCCGTGCATTACTATCCATCTGGCAACCTCTCCGCTGCAAGTGCTCGCTCCCAATTGTCATGAATTAAATCGAAGAGATATTCAAATGTGATTATATTTAATACGAAAGTGATTTGAAGGAAACGCTCGGTGCGAAAAGTTAAGTGAGCCTTTATGGAGCCGCCCTCTAAGAAAATTGATCGAGCTCGAGGGTACTTGTGTTTTTGTTACTTCAAACGTTTTCTTTTCTCCTTTATTGTTTTATACGAGTTATTTTTTTCACTATAACTTACATGAGTTAAAAAAAATTGTGTGTAATTAACCTAATGAAAGAGATACTTTTATGAACTTGTTAGCGATCGCTTATATTAAGCGATTATAGACAATTTAGTGTAGACATTAAGTGTGAACGTATTTAACGTGTGTTCCGTAGTCCACTATAATACATGGTTATTAGACACAAGGCCCATAATCTAAATGACAAACAGGACTGCGATGAGATTCAAATAGGTTCTACTCCTATTCACATGTGATCCGGATATTCCGTTCGGGTATGATCCTAAGTTTGATTGAAGATGTTGTAAAATAAATGGTTTCATACATTAAAATAATTTTATTAGTAAACTTAATAAAATGACATCTACAATTTTCTCTGTTCATGAGGTTCTTAAATCTATATATTTTATATAAAGCTGAAGAGTTTGTTTGGTTGAACGCGGTAATCTCAGAAACTACTGGTTCGAATTGAAAATATCTTTTGGTGTTGGATTGTCCATTTACTGAGGAATGCTATAGGCTATATAAATTATATTATTACGAAATGAGCGTTAATATCAAATGTTACTAAAATGGAAATAATTATTTTCTTTTTCGAGAGCTTCCGCAGCTTGCGCTGTGTAAACCGTTAAAGTTAGGGAAAAAATTAATCACATAATGACACGATGCACGTGATGCAAACATAAAATTAAGTAATAATGAAAAACTTAAAGTTACTCTTTATGTTTTAAAAGTAAGATACATGGCAAAGCGAAGTGAGGGCGATCGCTAACTATTAATAAGAGAGCGGCTGACATATGTATGTGAGTCCAATATCCGCTGTTGGACATACACCTCAGTACCAAGGAGGGGATGCTATAGCCTTCTTTTCTTTCAACCCATTAATGGCCCACTACTAAGTAGGGGTCTCTCCTCAACACTGACGAGGTCTAGAGCATATTCCACCAAACTGCTTCAATGCGGAATGTTGGAGGGATTACTGGCCAACCCAAGTGTTGGATGTTTTTAAACCGCTCGAAGGCCTCCGACATGGCTTGACGACTACTATGTTCATAGCAACCGGGACCGACGGCTTAACGTGCCCTCCGAAGCACGGAAACGCTCAAGAAGGTTTTGCCACTAGCGGTCACCCATCCAGGTACCGACTGCGCCGGCTGCAACTTAAGTCTGTCGATCGATGTCGATGTATATACTTATTATTATTTTCAACATTCAATTTTAATTCATTTACGTCGCTTAAGCAACTTGACATAATAATTTATTATGTTTTTCAAACAAACGTAACCTATTTACATGCGAATAGCGGCTTTAAAATAATATCGAGTTATTTAATATAGGTCCTAGAAATATTTTATAATTTCTTTATTTTCTATTATTTATTATTTGCATGTTTTATTAACACTTCAATTAAAGATTGGGTTTTATTTAATAGTAACAATTACTGTACTATCCCACATTACCACGTTCCTTTTCACGTAAAATATTATGGCGAATTGTGATTTGTAAACATATTAAAAATATAATAAGCAACTATCAATCGAAGGTCAGTTATTCTCTATTTGTTCTTATAAATATAATTCCCATATATAGCAGCGCCGCCTGCCGAAACTTCAAGTTTTGGACCTCTAATGAACTCGTATTGAGATCACTCTATAGCAAAAGAGTTCTACAAACTTCCGGCAAGCCGTCATCTAGGAGAGGCAAACGTAAAATAACATTGACAATAGGTAACAAATATTTTGTTACGACAGTTGAATACACTGGTAATAAAGTCAAGTTCAAACAGAAAATTTTATTTGCATAATTAATTTCCATTTTGTTTAAGATTTCATTTTCGTATAAACCGATAGTTTTTGCCTTGAACTTGAAGAGTTTTTCGACGTAAATGTTTAATGGTCTGCTACATTTTTTGAATTTTAATAATTGATACTTTTGAATCGTTACAGTAGCTGTGTAAGTGCAAGAATGTGTGAACAGATTTGGGTGAAATTTGGTACACAGATGGTTTGTAATCTGACTAAAACTATACGATATTTCTTATTTTGGTATAAAAAAAAATTATTTATTTATTTACCAATTAGTTACACAAGTTTTAACTATGTAGTATCCGTAAAAAAACAATTGTTTAGCAGTACTTTGTAGTGTATATTTAAAGATACGAAGACGGCATCGCGGATTTAGCTAGTACTATTAAAATAAGGTACTCTGTACACTTCGTAATGTCACAGATTAATGTAAGCATAAAATACAGTATAATGGAAATATTTCCGATAAAATCAAGCAATTATTTCTGCCGTTAATGACTTCACTTTCATAGACCAACCATTTAGATGGTTTTGTGTAACTTACAGCAAAAGTTTTTGTGTACCTTCAACTAGGATGGCTAGGCGGCATGTATTGCGCGGAACGTACCGATTTATGAGCAAGTACAAAGTTACTAATATAATAATAATTATCTCTAATGTATTTACCTTTGGTCAATTAATCGACGTTTTGATTTAATTAGTAAATAGCACAAACATTTTTTTTAACTTTAAAATCACTCATCAGTCACGTACTGGCCATTTTATTGAACATAGTAATGTTTTTTATTCGTTATCTGTTAAATAATTTGTTCTTTATTTACAAAAGGCATTCCATATTTAATCAACAACTAATGCCATCTATTGACGAAGCTTGTAACAACTTTATTTTAGCTACAAATGTATAGAAATACTGAAAATACTGAAATGTTATGCTCGTAAACAAATTGATAAGCTTGATTATTATATCACTTGATGGTAAATATTGATGTAGTTTTGAGTATTACAGCACAATAACGTAGTACATCTAAAAACCTTTGCACTCTTGTGAAATTATAGGTAAATAGGAAACGGTTGAAAATCCCTATTCCTTTAGAAACACAGAAATAAATATCATAAACCTCGATTTTGAAATAAACATTAATTTATGAATTTCACACAAATGAATAGAAAAATTATTATTTAATTAACAAGCATTTTGTTAATTAAACCCATTTCAATGATTCAAATTTTACATCCCGTCCAAAAAATATTCTAAACCTGGCAACACTAGTCGTCGGTAATGCATTTTTAAACAATTCCAAGGAGAAACTGAGTCGGCGATTGAAACTTGTGACGGTGATGTATGGGAAAGCCATTAGTTGGCAAAAGTATAACCTCTGTGTTCAAAAGATTTCAACAGAAATTTCTTTTCAATGTTAGTAACCTGATGATTACATAATAGGTATTAAAATGCGAAAGTTATGATGAATGTTGCTTCTCAATCACACCATAAAGATGGAACCGATGATTTGGATGTCGGTAATTTGGCACAGGGATATATTATAGTCCATAGCATTGATTTATCCTGGAATGTATAGATAAGTAATCCATGACACGAGTTTCAAATTTCGTACATACATTGATTAATTAATCCATGCCTAATATAATAAATAATCGGAGTAAAATCGCTCCTTAAACAGGATTACGTAACCTGACGGGAGATCTCTATTAATGTTTACAAGTGTGAAGAAACAGCAAAAGTATTTCTTTGGATTCATCACTAGGCATGTATGATTTATATTAACATTCTAATGCATAATTACTTTGTCAATGATCAAAAAAACAACTTCAATTAAAAAATACAATTTTCGAAGCGTATTATTAGAGACTAGATGATGTAGCAAACGTTGATTATTATTTAAGAACTATTTTTATAACCATAAAAATGGTTATAGTGTGTTAACCTTATAACCTAGATATATACTATCGCGGACTTTTATTTAAATCTTTTCGAGGGGAACAATATTGTAATACATGATTTTTAAGTAACTTTCACCGTTTGCTCAGCGCACGCATGGGAAGCTCAACATTTTACCGTTTTCGCAGTATTTTTTGTTGCTGCTCCTCTCCTTTTCATCTTAACGTGATGTTCGATAGCCTATAGCTTTCCTCCATAAATGAACTATCTTACACTAAAAGAATTTTTCAAATCGGTCCAGTAGTTCCTGAGTTTAGCCCGTTCAAACAATCAAACAAACAAACAAACTCTTCAGCTTTATATATTAGTATAAGTTAACTTAAAGATAACTTAAAAAAAATTCTTTTTGTATACTTTATTAGAAAGCATGGGTGGCAACCATAGATCTGAAACACGTTATCGAAGTTTTTTTACGACGCTTACTAAGTTTAATACGAGGGCTGTAATATCCAGGCACCATCGTATACGAGGTATCCCTCCCGTACCTATCCCGGCGGGAAAACTCCTTTTACTAAAATTATATATCATTTTTAATACACTATTGTATAATTCATAATATAGTTTATGATGTGTTATATTATTATTTAGATATGGACTGATTTATTGTACTTACTTTAGCGCATATATCTAATTTATCTAATCATGTGCCAAAGAAACTCTAAAAAAACAATGTAAAATTAATTTGCTATGTGTACCATAAGTGATAAAAGTACCATTGTTTGTATGAGTTTATTTATTAATAATAAATATTTTGACTTACAGAAGCTCAGACTACCAAACGCACTACTTTCAATTGGATTTCAAAGGCGACTTTGTGGGCTTACTTAGTGTGGAGTTTAGAATCTATTATTGTTATCAAAGGTACTAATATTGTTACTTAACCTAATACTTGTCTTAAGTCGACATCAAATTATTATAATTAGAGGTGCCATAACCAAAACTTCTGTTGCTGGACCAAAACTAAAAAATCACACACACCCCTTGATATTCTTATAATTAACTAGGTGAGAGAGCAAACGTTGTTTTGCCATATAAATTATGATTTTTTACACCTTGTGTCCGAAAAACCCAATTATCTTACGGAACCCTATTTTTTCCAAAATAAAATATAGCCTACGTTACTCGTGGATAATGTAGCTTTCGAATGGTGAAAGAATTTTTAAAATTGGTCTAGTAGTTTTTGATCCTATTCATTATTTATTTTATTGCTTACCATCAGGCAGGATAGTAGTCAAGCATTAACTTATAAAGAGTAAAAAAAAAAAAAAATTACAAACAAAGTTTTCCTCTTTATAATATTAATGTAGATATATGTAGCTCAAATTTAAATGGGCGTACTTGAGATCAGCTTTCGATTTGAATCATCAAAACCGGTAGACCTAGTAAAAAGTTATCATAGGTATACACAAAAAAAAATTTAGAGCAATTGAGAGCCCCCTCCCTTTTTAAAGTTGCTTAAAAACTACGTCATCGTAATTACATAATGTTTAGTTTGTACGTCAGTGACTTATAGTTAAATTCGTTTATTCCTCTCATCTCAGAATACCCTAATCTTTAAGACCTTTTCTATACTTATTACCTCCACGTACGGGTAAATTCGATTTGTTCCGGGACATTGAATGTTAAACAGTATCTACACTTTATATTTTACCCTGAGGGAACAGATCCGATTTCCAAGATACAAAATATCCACAATATTAGTTAAAAGTTTTTTTTTTGTTTATTACATTAGAATAGTTAAATGAAGACAAATATTTTTTTATTGTTTGTATACCACAGAATATATTAAAGAGAAATTACAAAATGGATTCAATGAAAAAAAAAAATCAAATAATAATGAAAAAACTCACTAAAATGCAATATATAGGTACTCTTCAGATTTAATTGGTATGATATGAGAAGCATAAGCTTTCAAATATAAACTTTAGAACCATCAATATTGGTACACCTAATAAAAAGTTATTAAGTAACACATAAAAAATTCAGTCGAAATGATAACTTCCTCTATTATTTGGGGTTTCCGGTACCTTAAGTACGTTTTTATAATATAAATACCAAAAATATTAAAGCCCTATACATCGTTAATAAACCTATTAAAGTCTATAACTTATTTTTAGCACAAATATTCATCAACTATAAAATATCTAACTAATAATTATCATCTTTGGCTGCTCGCCAAAGATCCTTAGTACTACTGACCAACTAAATGCTTTATATATATTAAACGCCCTCTTTCGTCGGTTTAATAGACAGAGACGAATGTTCTTTCCCAGAAGTTCTGAGAGTAATTAGTAGCGGTTAGTAGCACGTGACGTCATCAACTGTAATACCCGGTGCACCGGGAATTTTGTAGAAATATCTCGAAACCATTCTGCAAAATTGTGTAACTACTTGGAGGAGATTGTTATTTAGTTTTGTTAATATTAATTTTATGTTTTAATGGTTGATGGAAATTTTTATACTATAATAGGATAGTGAGTCCTTACTAATTATAATTAACTTAAAGAAAACAATACATTTTAAATACAATGGTATATGCACAAAAATTAAATGGTTTATGTAAAAAAATCTTTATTTACTACACTTTAATGTACACCGTTGTAGGCGACAGAGCTAAGTTTTATATACGTGTTTTTATTTAGTATGTAAACCTTTTTGTTTATTCAATTTATTTTCTTTTTAAAAAGTATTTTTTTTAATATTATGTAATATAGAATAAAATTTTATTGACACCTGAAATAAAGAGCGAATAAGAAGCACGTTTTGGAAACAATTTTGATTTTTCAGTAAACTAGATTACCGGTGCGCTATAACCATAATCATAATACAGGAAAAATCTAGTACAGTTATTTTAACGTCTATATTATAAAATTGGTTAGCTTGTCGACGGGTGATTAATTTGTTTACGTTATATTATATTTTCTAGTCAGTGTACATCTATGAGACTTCAATCAAAAATCAAGAAATTCACATTTGTTAAGTAATAAAATATTTATTTAATTAATCTAAATTATTTTAATTAGAAAGGTAGTACGAGTTTTAATGCCTGGCGCCCAACGCGGGGCAAACAAAAAAGCAATCTTTATATAGTTTTCTGAAAACCTCTTATCGCGTATTATGCGCAATCAGACCGAGGTCAGACATAAAGCCTTCGTTACAACAAATTTCATGCACGTTACGTCCCTATTAATATTTTATTGTTTGTGGTTATTAATTGGTGGGGCGCGGCCGGTTTTTCGGGATATCCGTACTGCCCTCATTAACTAATTAATTAACCATCCTTGTTTAGATAATGGCGAGATACGAAATTTTAAAACGCTTATATGAAACAATATAAAGGAAATTAATAAAAATTAATATAAGACGTGGAATATGAGAAGCCAGCCAAATTATAGCGGGCTGTGCAATTCTGTTATTTGATAATGAAATTTCAATTAGAGCTTTGGCGTTGAAGTGGGTGGTTGTGAGATGTACTAATGAAATTGTTCGATTATAACCATTAGTGACTATTAAACGGTAATATTGTGGTCATCAACTCACACTGCATTTCATAATAATACTAATTAATAACTTTTTTCGATTATGAAATTAATTAGTTACTTATTTTATAATCGAAAATCATACACAATTCTACTACGTCTATCAACCATAGTTGCCCAATTCTACTTGGTCGTAGTGAGTGACACCTACTTGTTAGTGTTAAAGAGGTCTTTGTGTTTTGTAAACTAAAAAAATTGCAGCTTCGAAAAGTCAAGTTGAACGAAATAGTCATCTAATTGTCGCGTGTGATGCAAACTTTGCGTTCGTAACACAGATTTGGTTGTATTTACAACAACAACAATAATAATACTTATAAAATCACACCCCGTTAATAATATATGAGTTTATTAGCGGGTTCTACGTACGTAAAAAGATTATAAACTAGTAACCCGATCTAATTTAATTTAAAGAATATAACTATTGTTTATAAAGTAGTTCTCCAACAATCCGCATTGGGGAAGCGTGGTGGAGTATGCTCTATTCCTCCTCAGTAATGAGGAGATATCCGTGCCCTGGAGTGGGCTATTTATGGGTTGGAATAAACTAATAGTTAAGAAATTGATGTTTAAACATTTTATTTTTAGTTTTAGTTACGAGTCCCTTGAATTCACAATTCAGCTAGAAAAAGAACCACAAAAAATCTAAATAATTAATTAACAAGTTCATAACAGAACTACTACAGCTAAACGGTTTACAAAATATGTATTTAAAAGCACTTTTAATATGATATGTTGGTTCACGGGGTCACCTATATTTTATTTGAAATGGTAGAATGTTACCAAAATATTATCTTTTCATAATCCTTTGATTTTTAATCCAAGGGCCTCTATTCACGGCACGATCCGTCTCAAAATCCATTTAACTACACCCACGTCAAGTATACAAAGCTTGTCAGTAGGTTATACCTTAGTTTATGGTATAAGGAATTTCTTTTCTATTTTAAGATTTTTCTGCCTGTTTGTATATTTGAACGATTGTTTGCACTAATCATACGTACGGTAGACCAAGTGATAGTGTGTATACACTTGTATGCTGTTTTGGTTAATTTTTTATAGTAGCTCGAGGCAACATATGGTCTGTTTTATATTAAATCGGTTATCAAATTTAAAAAGTTACGTCGATTTACAGAATCCTCTCTTTACATCTTTTTATCGAAAGTAAATGCCATGCTAAGGTGTCTTAATACAACCAAATACTATAGCAAATAGAGATGGACTGTCGAAAAATAGTAATTAAAATCTATGATGTAAGGTACATCTCTCTTTTTCTCGTCTCACTTTCTGTTTGTATAATTCTATATAGATTTTAGCTCTTCGCCCGCCTTCGCCATATAAACTGTAAATAATATTATATGAAAATTCACTCATCTGTGCGGGAACTATGCTTAAAACCTGACATTTTTTTTTTCTCCAAAACAGTTACTAAGTTGTCTCTTATGCATTCTCAAACGAAGCAATAAATCAATGAAGATTTATGTTCATACAGCCGCAGCATATAAGAATAATAAAGGAAGAGTTGATTTGCTAACGAGATCTCGCTCATCATAGGTGACATAAATGAAATTATATTTATTTTTTCAAAACGGCTAAAGCAATTTACCGCGCCAACTCCTTTACCGAGAAATAGGTCGAGAGCGTAAACGGTTTAAACAGGAATTAACGCAAAAAGTGTAAAAGACCCTCTGAAATGTTATCAAAATATTCTCAAATAACATTTAAAAATTTAAAATAGTTTGAAAGCTCA
>DWJN01005460.1:0-11463 GCA_018248895.1 Carystus phorcus
GTGGAACGCTCACCACGACCCACCTTATAACATGGGTCGTATTGAGCGTCGCGTGAGCGTTTGTTATGACGTCATGAGTGACGTATCCGTCTCGACCAAAACGACCGCGGTCGCCATGTGGAACGCAGATATGAACGATCTGATCGTTGTGAACGCTTACTGGAAAGCGGCCCATGATGGTCCAAGACGATGCTCTTAGCGCCCGTGTGCATTGCACACCCTGCACTATAGGTTAAGCCGCGACAGGATACCACAATTATATCTATCGGACACACGGTTAATGAGGTACAGTCGAAATGTTGACTTTTACTGATCGATTGGACATGGTTAATATAAGTTGACTTTTCTTTAAATTTATTTTTTTATTATGCGTAGTAACGCGCGCCTAGTACAGCTTCTATATAAAACATAGTAAGTTAATGGACAGGTATTAACTGGACATAAGGTAAGATAATAATAGTACTTTATATATTTTAATTTCTGGACATAAATATACTTAAAATTTTAATGTAAAATAAATAAAAGGAAGTATTACAACATTACCAATAATAGGAAAGCAATACAACGGCAATAGAAGGAGGTACTGGATTAATTAATATTATTGTAGGTTAAGGAAATTCTTAGCTATTAGAAATGATATAGAAATCTAAGAATTAATAAAGTTTTCTTTTTACTTTTATTTTCTCATTCTAGGGTTGCCATTCGTAGACTCATACCATGTTGAGACATTATAAAATATTATTTTTTTATTAATTATAATTACTGCTTTACTATAGACCTGGTGGTAAATAAAATACTCAAATATTTTGAAAACCATTAAGTCATTAACTAACTGACTATTTATTTTGTAACAGTCAGACTGCTCAACCAAGAATAACATTGCAAAAATAATGTACGTAGTTGGACACTTATTTACTGCAATAAAATATATATTTTTTAATAAATTACAATTAAAAATAATTTACATATTAAGCATTACTGTACTGTCTACATATCCTTCCAATGTTTGCAACCCTACCTGGTCCTTTAAAGTTTCATCCTATTATCACTTTTACATTAATATACCATAACGTCATACATTATCCAATTATTTAATATAATAATCGCCTTTTTATTTATAATTTAACCTAAATAACTTTTCCATACTAACCGTAAAAATATTACATAATCCACTTCAGTGGACATCACTAATCTATTAAAACATCAAAATTTATATTGAAAGCCAAAACATTGACGAAAATTGTTTTAAAATACGAGGACTGCTAATTTGGGTGTCGAAAATTGTTATATATGTAGAATGCTAAGAATTTAGTATGGGAATGTGGATAGAATAGGCACAGAAAGCCTGTATTATAATTCAATATTAACCTCAATTGCACCTCATTCTTACAGACTTTACACATTTATAAAGAGTCTGAAAGTAAATAAATATAATACAATTTGTTATTTTGTTTCCTATCATTTCATATTGAACTAGCTAACATATAAAATACTAATACATCCTGCTTTCTAATACCAAACAAGTTTATATGTACCAACATACATCAATGTTTCTATATCTTGCAAAGTAATATAATGTGGCGATTGCACCAAACAAGCCACTCAAACTGAGCTAAAAAACGTTACCACCCTCTTAAAAACATTCAACAACAAATCGCCTCTTTACTAGAGCAACGTGACATCTCATCAAAAGCTTTTTTTTATTATTAGATATTCAAAACCGCGACATCGAATTTTATTTTCTACAAAAACCCTGTATTTTTAATTTAATTGTTTTGCGACAGTAAAATTATCAATATTATAGAATGCATCAACACTTAAATATTTGAATTTGCTCTCCTCTAAAGTTGTGGTTTTAAAAATATCACGTTATTCTCGTAAAGATGCGAAATTGTCTTTCCTTACAAAACATTACCTCCATTTTAAAGACATTAAACAACAACTTATCCTTCCTTCTGTCACGTGGTACCTTCTGATATCAAAGGTAACCTTTCATGCGGACGTGAACTCAGGGGTACAAATGTCCCCCGGTGGAGTAGCGATATCATGTCCGTTATGCAAAGACCAAATCAATCGCCCGCAGATGATAAAAAACAATAGATTCATGACATAATCTGTGACAGACTATATCTTAGTACCAGCTATAGCGTACTTCCTCTTTCTTAAAAATATACAAAGTGTTTAACACGTACTTCAGTGCAATAAATAGGATTTTAATCCTCTTTAATCTTTTAATAAAAAAAACCTAACATTTCCAAATTTCAAAATTAACAATCAGCTATTAAGTGAAATTTAAATTCGACATTCACATTTGAATTTTAAAAATCGAATAGAACTCCCATCTACTCAAGTGATATCAAACATAAACATCTTAAATCAAAAACCATTCACCATCGTGATCCATTCACTTCCAATGTGTACGAATTCTGTAATGCAAGATCGTGCATCAATATGGGCAATTTGAAACTCCAACCCAACGGCAATCGGGCTACGTGGTATCTGGACCGATTTACAGTAGGGCGTGGCGAAGTCGTTTGCGGCAAAACAGCAGAAAAGCCAGTAGTGCAGCGACTGCTGCTCCAGCTAGAAGGGTCGTCTCATCCCTCCGTGTAGCTCCTGCTCGTTCGACAACTGCACTCTGGAATTATTATAAATCATTTTTTTTATAAATCAAACAAACTTCAAAATATTTGTAACCTAGTTAACCCAGCAGACTGCGTACCGCGTAGAAAATTGTTGTTTTTTTTATTAAATTCCTCGCAATTTAATATTTACTTACCTATTAAACCTGAAGTTAGCCAAATCGGTCCAGCCGTTCTAAAGTTTTAGCGAGACTAACGAACAGCAATTCTTTTTTATTTATATAGATTACGCAAGCAAACTTGCGCAAGCAATACTGCCTTGCGTAAACGATGTAACTAGATTTTCGGATTTTCGGATTTTCGCAGCACGAGATGGTCGCAAGAGGCGACATATTCTATTGCCTTCTTGTAAGGATTATACGTTCAACAAATTATCACACAAACAATAATATTTTATGAAACAATAATGCTTTTGAATCGAAGACAAAACTGCAGAGCAAATATAACAACATAATAAAGGGAATGTAATACATAAAGTAAGATTAAATATAAACAATAAATTCTAAGGTTGAATTTAAGCTGAGTGCGACCTTTTTCATGGTTTTCACTGCAATTCCTTTTACCCATTGCATTGTTATCCTTCATTAGAGTACGATTATTTATAAATGACGTAACAAAGGATGTTGCAGTGATTATTTTGTAAAATAAAAGTTTTTCTTTCTTCGTTCCTTTCTTTCTTTCTTTCCTCCTATATTTCTTTCTTTTCTTCCTTCTATCTTTCTTTCTTTACTTCCTTTTATCTTTCTATGTTTCTTTCTTTAAAAAAGCTAAAGCCAACTCACCCAGCCGCCGTGTCTGATGGCCCAGGGAGTGGCACATTGGGCTACATGCCGCGCCGCCCAGTCCGCCGCCCTGCACCAGCCCCCGACCCTCACAGCACGAGCACACACCTCGCAGAGGAAGGCCAGCACCAACAATGCCCGGTGTTCTGTGTGACTGCATGCCTGAAACCATAAATTGCCCGCATCAGTGTTCCCGTTGGATTATAATGCCTTCAAGGCAAGAGTGAAAACCCGCGTGGCGTTGGTCAATCCGGACCGTCGTTCGAAGGGTCCTGGGTTCGAATTCCGGATCCAGGACGACCCAGACGGAAATTTGAATGAGGAGTTTAAAATTCTGTTCTCGGTCTGGGTGTGGGTGTAATTGCAAATCTCTGAATAAGTGGCGCTACTCAAGTTTGAGCCACAGTTCACTCTGTTTTTGAAATGTTCTAGACTAAAGCATTGTATCAGTTTTATATTTCATAGAATGAATTGTAAAATTTGTTAATGCATGTTTCGTCTACTTTTTCATTTTAAGGTTTTTTTAAAAGAGTAATTGATTGTTATGTTTTACATTAAGAAGCTATTTGTTATAATAGTGTAATGTAATCGCAAATAAGCGTTATGAATAAATTATACCAAAAATAAACTAATGACCGATTAGTTATACAACATGAAGTCACAAATTCTAGTGGCGGCAATTATGTGAAAACCTAGCAGCCGCCATCCCGATCAAGGGCATCATAATTACTTGACATAGCTCCTGCATCATGTCCTCGAAGGCGACTTCATCAAGACACAGGAGAGGTATGCTCTCAGCTTTGTCAGCCAGTCGAGCTCGTGCTTTCGTCTCCCTGAACCTTCGAGCAGCTCGCTCCAGTGCCCTCCAATCACGCCAGTACATCCACCAGCCCCTGGAATGTATCGATAACAACTTTGGGTAATGCGATGTAAAACGTAAACAGTATTGAAGATAATGAGAGGAATATTACGACAACAGTAATACATAATCTTTTTTTGAAATCAACTTAATCTTATACTCGTATCTTATTATTCTATCTTATATGGTATACATATATAAAATTCTCGTTTCGCAATGTTAGATACCATACTCCTCCGAAACGGCTTGACCGATTTTTATGAAATTTTTTATTCATATACAGTAGGTCTGAGAATAGTCTACTATCTATTTTACATATCTACCCCTAGGTGATAATTGTCCACCCCTAACACTTTTTTTACTTTTTTATAATGTGGCATTAAAAAATACATACGACCCAAAATTCTCACCCTCCAATTTCACACTAGAAATTCCCTAGAAATCTTTTATATAGCAAAACAACGTTTGCCGGGTCAGATAGTATATTATAGTATATATTTAAAGACATTATGTAAAATGCTTTTTCACATGCGTTAAAAGCTTTCAAAGTATATGCCTACAGCTTTATTAAGAAAAGCTGCTTAATTCAGGATAAGAGCAAAAACACCACTCAATTAAGGTCTATTATGAGGCTTCGTAAACCTATTTAGAGATACTTTATATAAATAAAGAAAGGTTTTAAGCATGGTTCTGTAATACCTCGGATCTGGATCAGCAGGCGCCAGCATACAGAGCGGGGGCCGTAGCTCCTCGATCCTCAAGTGTTGCAGAAGCAACGCCCTGAACAATCTGACGCCCTTCTCCTCTTCTTCTCCTTCCAGGTAGGGCCCGCGCCAATGGCCCTGGCAGTCATCACGGCGCTCCTCGTCCAGAGACACTTGTCGACGAAGCGGTGCTCTCGGGGTCTCATAGTCTTCTAATGGCAGTTCTTCGCTGCGTGCTAAAACAATGAAGAAACTTTAGCACAAATACATCTGACATGACAATAAACATCTTTTACAGCTTTTTTACGAACGAAGAAGAACTGAACTACGAATAGTTTTTAATTTTTTTTTTTATTAATAGTTAGTGCGCTTTACCATCTACGTCTTCACCACTTGCCATCAGATCAGATCACATCGAAGCATTAACTTTTATAATGTACAAAAAATAATAAATATCTTTTATTTAATATATTTTCAATTTTAAGTTATGAATAAACTCATGAAATACGTCTAATATAACACATATAATTTCATAGTAATAAAATGAGATATATTTCCATAAGTGTTGCAGATACTTTTTTCAACGGGTATAACCCAATACTACAAAATACTACAAACAACGTACTTTTACAATTACAGACGAAGGTTTGACAAACATTCTCAGAACAACAATCACTTGGCAACAAAATACATAACCTATTCAATAAAAACCACCCTATACTGAAAATATATTGATCCATTAAAACCAACTAAAACTCACATGCTCCTATAGGAGGCACAAGGTCCATTGCCACAAATCCGTGGAGCCAGGATACTATTTTGTTTGAATTTTCTTCCAGGAGACACACAGAATGACAGCAGACGCTAAACACTTGTGACCTTGGATTCTCCGTGCGGCACGGCCCTGACACGAATGTACACGCATGCGCGCTTTATGACCCTGTCCGAGGGAACTTCCAAAGGAACAAACCATGCCCTATAATAAAGCTTTCGCTTAGCATTCTGTTACGTAGTTCTAATTATCTACTCACCTTTAACCGAGTTACAATAGTTCGCTATATCTGTATTTTGTAACGACTCTTCAGCTTGTGTTATTAATCTTAATTAATTTTTATCATGATGTTTAATTACTTTTTTAGATTTTATCGCTTGAATAGTTGTAATCTTTATATCAAATGAAGGGTCCCAGGTTCAATTTTCAATACCGAAATATGAGATAGATGAGCTTTTTTGCTTTTACTGTTGCATATAGAGAGATAAATAAACACAATAAATGTAATTTCCAACTGATAAAAAATGTGGAGCAACAGCCTTCAACATAATCATATAAGAGTAAAAAATTATACGTTCTTAGTACTGGTACAATAAAAATTAACGATTAAATTTTAAAATTAACAGTCCACTTTTAGAAACATACCACGATCATACGACCGGGACTCCCCTGGGATAAAACTTATACGACGATATTCAGACATTTTTTTACCATCAAAAAGATATTGTACATGGATGAAAAAGTGAGCTGAAATAAAAATGTAGCCGTCAACCAACCTGTCACGCCATCTGATGGTAGTCATTTATCGGCATCTTTAATATTTCCTGTTAATAAAAAGAACGCAGTATATAATTTTAACGTATTCGGTCACATGCGACGGAAGCTGGGTTTCAAAATATGAATGTATCTTCCAAAAAATTGATGCGGATTAATTGTCCCTTGACGCGGAGACCTGCATCTTTAAAAGTTCCCATATTTTTTTCGAATATGTCTAAACCTTGCCAACCTGCAATTGGCCACAATGATGGACTGCTTAGCACCTTATGGTGCAAATTAAGCTCCAACTCAGTGCAGCCCTAAAACAGACTTGGTTTAGGAAAATATGATATGTACTAACTTTTACACGAAAGTCAAAAGTAAACATATCCAGACCGAGACGATAAAATAACAATAATATAGTCGTTATACGTCTCGAGACAGAGCTCGTCCTGTCGAATGTGATTGAATTCATCGCGTTAATAGTTACCCACTCAATTGGTTATCGTTGTGCCCGAGTTGTGCAACTGGTATCGTACCGGAAGACCCATATTTGTCCGGATTATATTCAGATAACTCAGTAACCCGCTAACAATATCAGCTACTACACATGATATACGCTGAACAGATCCTACCGTTTGGATTTTTACTAAATATTCTGTTCTTAACGGTCAAGCGACGGAATATGAAATAAAAAGGGATGATTACAAAGTTGTGAGTGTATAAAGTCAAAAGTCAAAAGTGTAAAATGTTAAAATGACGTCAGAAACGAAGCTAGGGAAGAGAAAAACATCAACGGACCGTGTTGTGGAAATTTCTTGTTGTAGAAGACTTTCAGTGTTTGCCTGCGCGTGCGCAGTTTTATCTCTCCTTGTACAAAGTTATAATTATGTAGGAAGTGTGGATATTAAAAATTTTTTGGATGTTGAAGCTAAGGAGATAATGAAGTCTCTCCTTCAAGATCACTTAGAAGAGACGATCGAAGCTTATCTGAGCGAAGGCACTACGCAGACACCTAGAAGACTGAAAAGAGATGCAATGTTGGTTAGTACTATGTCTAAGTTGACAAGTGTAAATGGCAGTTATTTTGGGAAAATTTGTCCATTGCTTTCATTTTTAACCGACTTCGAAAAAAGGAGGATGTTCTAATCAGTTTTCCTCATCATATTATTTTATCCCTTTTGAAGGCGGTTTTCCTTTTTTGTTTAAAGTTTTTTTTTTATTTTCATTTGGAAGTTAAGGTATACTCTTAGTGTTGCCAAAGAATATTCGAGAATGAAAATAAGCATGCAAATATTTTAAATGCAAAGTGGTAGGTACTTCCAGTTGATGTATTCTGACTCGCTGTGACCGAGTTCAATGTAACTGAGTCGGAAAATTAGTATAAAAATAGATAGATCGTGAGTACCCATTAGCATTTAATATGTTCAGTGACCGCGGTAATATAAATATAAAATCATATATGAGAACAAACATTTATTGGCCGGTCCGTAATTAACTTATGGTACTTACGTGTAGAATGGCCACATGATGGTCCACGATTATCACCCACCGTAAAAACAGGCGTTACAAATAGAATATCGTTGAAAAGATAACCGAAATACAAAGTAATACGATTGGTTTTAGAAGGAAGATAGTAGCTAACCGCGTAAATACAGAACATGTGTGTAAATTTTCCAGAGACTTCTATAACAAAGAATCCAATGAACCCAATAGGATATACTACGAAAAGGAGAGCATGACTTGGACTTTATGATGAAGTCCATATTATAATCATACTAAACTTTTTAAAAGGATCATATGAAATGACCTTTTGCTGGAAAAATGTAGTATCATTAGTATCATCAAACAATAGTTTTTAATCATGATTGACCTTTGAAGCTTCAAGTTGCTGAACAGCACTTGGCTTAGTGCCGAGGTCTATTTTCAGTTCAATTTTTCTCTCGAATGAAGCGTTTGTCGTTGAAGTATTTTCTCCTTTTCTTTATGTTACCGTAGCGGTTGATGAATTTAATCTTAATACACATTTTACGAGTAAGTTATAGCGTCTACAATGCTCAGGTGTCACGAGGCATATAGCAATTACTTGCAGTATCGCGTACCTTTATATCTATGTTACTGAATAAAACGAAATCGATGGCTGACTAACAACACTATGTTGTTATGCCCTAAAGGAGTGAAAAGTTTTTATGATTATAAAGAAGCTACGACAGATTTAGGTTATTAAATATTCTGTATTCAGTTCAAATGTATTCTTACTTTCCGTCTTGAAAGTCCAATATTCCACAACTAAAATCGCTGACACAGCTGTTATACAAATATAATACATGCCGACGACCGGGAATCAAACATTATTTGTTACATAAATATGAGTATTTGGCAAATCTCTGTATCAAGATTCGACCATCGAACTCCACGCTTGGGGGGCGTATCCAATACTAACGTAGCTATCGATTCCAGAACACAGACACGAGATATTATCCCTAGGAATTTGGTATTTGGAGATATTTCGCACCACTTACGATATTATAGTTATTTTTGATGATCTATTAGTTGACTGTCAAACACGATGTTATGTATATATCTGTTACAAAACCTAACCTTTTTTTAACGTGGGGAAATTCTCATGGATACCGCTCCGTTACGGGGTAATGGAACGGGTATGCCGGATTCGTACCGACAAAACCACCATGGATGCTCCTACTCGGCACCAATGACCTAACCTAACTTAATCTTACCCAATAATAGACTTTAGATACTGACATTTTATTATAAGTATTGTTTGAGAATTATTGGTTTTATTCTTTCCGCATTTATTTATAGAAGCCATCACCAGTGCAAGAAGACAACACTGTAGCACCACACGTAGAGTTTTTCAACCCTAAAATGCGACCTGAACTGGAAGAGAAGGATGCGGCGGAAATGAGGAGAACAGGAGCCAAGGGCCCAGCGCCTGGAGGGGACACCTGGGTGTGGCTTACTAGTTATTCACGGGTTCCTGTAAGTACAAAACATCTAACATGTATAATAGTGTATTTTGTATATACTTTTACTATAAGCATTATATTTCCCTCTTCTGTAACTGCCTTCAATGCTTTCGTACTGCGCAAAGGTTGACTCGCAGAGGTTGCTTTTAGCAATAAGTCTGTCTTTATATCCTAAATTCTAAGGCGCAGTAAAGTTTGTTTGTGTGTGTTTGTGTTGCGGTGGTAAGACCCCCCACGGTCTGACTGGCTAGCTACCACCCTCCAGTGTAAATCAGTCGTAAAATGACTGTCGTGTTTCGCCTACCACCTGGAGTGCCAGTTCTGTTTTCCCCTCCTTCCTTGGCCGGCAACGCGTTGGTGACATCCCTGGTGTTGCTAATGTCCATGGGCGACGGTGATCTCTTACCATCAGGTGAGCCGTCTGCTCGTTCGCCGGCTTACGGCATAAAAAAAAACGTTCGCTTTCAGAACAACCCGGAACTGAAGAAAGAAATAGAGAGTATGTACGGAGGGAAGAAGTAGGAGAAGTAGCTTGACATGGAGAACGGTGAGGAGGAACAGTTTGGATCCTGTTCGTGCACTCAGGCTGGTATCTGGATATATCTATACTAATACTAGTAGACTCGGCCACATCTTGCTGTGACTAAGGTTTAGATACCTTACACCGCCATCTGTTAGAACTCCATGGAACTAATTCTTTGTAAGATATGAAACAAATAATTAGCAATAAAATAATTTCGCGACTATAAATTGAGATGTAAGCTATCCTATTTTTTAAGTTGGATCAAACTGCACACGGTGTGCCAAATTTAATTAAAATCGGTTAAGAGTCCATCGCGAACAAACACCGTGACACGTAATTTACATACTCGAATTATATTAAAATTACAATGCTGAAGAGTCTGTTTGTTTGATTTTTTGAACGCACTAATCTCGGGAACTAGTGTTTTGAATTGAAAAATTCTTTCTGTGTTGGATAGTCCGTTTACCGAGGAAGGCTATAGGCTATAGAACATAACGCAACAGCCAATAGGAGATCAGTAATGATAAAAAATGTTACAAAAACGGGACAAATGTTCTAAGGTGACGTTATGTTAGGTTAACGAAATGATGTCTAAATATAATTATATCTCTAAAATAAGTAAGAACACTTTACAAAATGAAATAGTTGTACTGATGAAATACTGTACTGATGTACTGATGAAATAATTTCAATGATTTAAAGTTATACAAAGCTGATAATAGTTAAGAAAAAATGGGAATCAAATGAATTTTGTAGGGATTTAAATTTTATGAAATGAGAATAGTTAGAAATGAAATGTTATAGTACCCAAATGTAAAAAGCGATTAATATAGAAATATATTTCAGGAAAATCAAAACTTCAACACGAATACACAGCAAGGTTTCAAAAAGCCAAAAAAACTAAAAAAGGTAATGTTCACGAATAAATATATATCTATAATGTTCATAATTGTCTTTAAGATTTATAATTAACTAGTACACTCGGCCACGCGTTGCTGTGATTAAGGTTTAAATACTCATTTTTGGCAATTAACTATCTTACAGCGCCATCTGTTAGATTCCTATGGAACTATTGTAATTCTTTTAAAGATATTGCAAATAACAAATAATTTGCAATAAAATAATATTGCGACTATAAATAAAGATGTAAGCTATCCTATCTTTCAAGTTGGATCTAACTGGACACGGTGTGCAAAATTTGATTAAATTCGGTTAAGTAGTTTAGGAGTCCATCGCGGACAAACACTATGACACGTACTTTATATATATTACTAGCGACCTGTCCCGGCTTCGCACGGGTGCAATGATAATACTAAATACACTACAGAAAAACTGTGAACGTATCATACATATAAACCTTCCTCTTCAATCACTCTATTTATTAAAAAAACCGCATCAAAATCCGTTGCGTAGTTTTAAAGATTTAAGCATACATAGG
>DWJN01005461.1:0-11462 GCA_018248895.1 Carystus phorcus
GATATTTTTGACCACTTTGGCTGTATCAAACTATTTGACAGCCTTAAATGTCCCTATCTATTTGCTGCCGACTGTACTTATGCACATACTAACCTCTTAATGTGAAATGTCCCAAACTGTTTTTCTTTTTTAAAGTTCGAGATTAAGTTATGACTACGGCGCAATAAACGTATATCTTTCTATATGCCGAGTTTCATGCCTTCAACATATTAACGGCCCACCACAGGGTACGGGTCTGTCCTCATCACTGAGGAGGCCTAGGGCATATCACACATTGATGGTGAAAGTTATTATGCCACCCGAAGGCCTCGACCATGGCTTACCGGTATCTAAAATAACAACCGGAACCGACGGTTTAACCTGTCTATACATCATAATAATGCTTTTATTTTTTTTCAGAGTTGTCACACGGCACAGTTTTCTTTACTTAAATAAGAACAAATCAGTATTTATTATGCGATATGATAGTGACGTAGTACAGTCAAGAGTTTGAAAATGTATACCTTGACAAGTCTCTAATTAATATTAACATAAAATGCAAAAGAAAGCAAACATACTTTGTTTCAAAAATATGTTATTATTAAATTGTTTCATAATTATGTATACATTTTCATTTACATACACTCTATGGAAATGTTTGATGATTACATAATATTAAAACAAAGTCCGTTTACATCGTTTTGCATCGTACTGTGTTTATATTAAAAAACACCTGGCCAACGTATACATTTCATTGCGTGTGACTGTACAGCTTTTACACTTCTATAAATATTAATTCCCCGTTGAATTCTCATCGCTGTACGGAATCGTTATGTTCTACGGGCGCTAGAAAGTGTGAAAGTAGAAATATGTAAGTTAGTAAGTATATTATATTGTTTTAATAGTTTGAGTTATTCGTCTGTTCTTAGATGCCACATCGTGAACGATGAAGCGATGAGCGATGGATTTCATAAGATAAAGGTTGTTTATGGAGGTTATAGTGCGGCTACTAATTTACTTGCATATCCCGGAAAATCCTACAATGTTCGACTACTTTCTTCCGGCCAACATTAGCATAAATAGACTAACCGCCAGTTTCTGAAAGGCTTGTCAAAATTTCGTTCATATAACACGCATATTAACGTAAAAGTTCTATGAAGTCAATTCGAGTTTCTGAAACGTTGATTAGACAATAGATTTGACAGGGAATTTGTTAATTTTTTTCGTTGATCAGCCTTTCAGAAACCGCCCGTAATAGTAATAACATTTATAATTCGCAGAATGAACAACAGACAAGTTTCTCGAACGCTCCGAAGGGCACGCGGCCGATGCCTACTACATCAACGCTGCCCATGCCACCTGGAGTAGATACTAATAGTTCTAATAACAATAGGTAAGCTACAGCCTATTTCCAACCAGTTACTTTATAAGTTACATACATACAATCACGCCTTTTTCCCTTTGGGGTGCAGAGACCACTTCCCTTCATTTGCTACGATTCTGACATACTTCTCTCATCATCAACTTTCATCACTCTTTTCATACATGCTCGCCGGTTGAGGAAGCTTCTCACCTGACCTTTCTTTTTCTTTTTTTTTAAGTTACACCTTATTAATACAACTAAATGGAATTTGATCATATTTGAACTGTACCTCATTTGCCTATATTTTTCCCTAATAGTTTATTGGGAATTTTATTTATTTAACAAGGTATTTTGGTCTTATTTTAATTGTATTATTGTTATTTTTTATTTCTAGTGAGTTGTATTCGTGTAAAAATTTTAATGATACACATATGTATATACTTTTAAATTCTTAAAAGTGTGATATAATTTACCAGAAATTTTTTTTTTCGCTTTCGCTACGTGATTTATTAGAATTCCCTTAATAAACGTCCACATGAAAAGAGTTCTATAATAGATCCAAGAACTTCCGATAAAGCTTAACATCGTTAACGATAGAAGCTAAGGTCATGTAAATTGAGGTTTAAGCACCACTTGCTTTGGCGAAACAATCTTCGGTTGTTTTACGCGATATTCACATACAGAATGAAAAGAATAATAACTTAAAATAAAAGGTTTCATTTGACTTTAACTTTTGTACGTATATTTTCAATTTTAAAACGTGACAATACTATGTTTACACTCGATTTCGACTTAGTATCTGTAAAATTATTTGTATAAAGTTTTCATATCACAGTTTCAACACTGTTTTCTATTGATGTTGACTGTTTTTGAAAATATGTATAGAACATTGAAGCAAAAGGGTTGTTTCTGTAAGAGGATTATTAAAGACAATATTTCTGTTTATTTTTAAAATATTTCTATTAGAAACAATTTAATTGCAAAAATTCGACACTAATCTCATATACTTCCTTTTTCACCTCATATTGTTCAAAAACACATTATAAATACATACACATTTTATTGTCCATGACTGTACTTATTAATCGTTTGAAATATTCCCAAAAATTGTCAATACCAAAATAAAACCACTTTCTCTTTAGGATTACCTGTTGTTTTTGCAATGGCTTCAACACATCTCATTATGAGACCTGGATACTCCACCAGGCTATTCCAACGCGGATTGGTGGAGAGGTAAGTGGATAGCCCAGGTGTCTGTCTTCAACAAGACATGATGACTGCTGTCAACGGTAACCAGGGTTGATGACTTAGCCATTCGAAGCACAGAAAGGCTCAAGATGCCACTAGCGGTCACCTATTCAATTACTAACAGCGCCTGCAGTTGCTTAACTCAGTCAATCATTTAAGATCGATGCGAGGCAAACTATGAGCTCTTTCAACTTTCGAGCTTTCAACAAATTAATGACCTACTACGGGTCTCTCCCCATGAGTGAGGAGGAATAGAGGATACTCCAACATGTTGCTCCAGTGAAGAGGAATTGGTGGAAGAGTTTTCATCCCCCCCAAACACCTTTGACAAGACTTAATGACTGCAATCTGTGATAACAACCGGGACTGATGGCTTAACCTGAAGTACGGAGAAATTCAAGAAATTTTGCTACAAGCAGTCACCCATTTAAGTACCGACAGCACCCGTAATTACTTAACTCGGTCGATCATTTACGATCGATGCGAGATGAAATATAAGCGCTTCAAATTGTTCTTACCACTGTAATAAAACACCGTCTCTACTGATCCGTACATATTTATTCTCTTTCCTGGGTATTCACTACTTCCATTTACAAGTAATTTTGCTATTCTCCAAGAATCACAATTTCAATCTCCTGTCATCATCCACCCGACATTCTATTCTTTTTCTTCCAATGTTGCACGAACCGAAAACCAGATCAAAATATCAAACTATAAAATCATGAACCTTACACCACATGTTGCAGGGAAGGTCAAATATCTACCATCGACACGCAACCAGTTGCAATACCGACTGTGACGTGTGACTTCGCGTCTGATATATCGACGAGCGAAGCAGGAGACACTATGCCAGCTGCTGAGGAGAGGAAAGACACTCTTAAGGTACCAATGGCTTTTAATATCACTCATTTTGCCAGTAGCTGCCAGGAAATATTCCGCTAGGAAGGTGGTAGATGCAAAATATTTGACGTTTCATAAGTAAGCGTACATTTTATTTATTTTTATTGAGTCACACCAACAAAATGAACACTATCACAATTTTCAAATACACAAGATATGCACACGAAATGATAAGTGTCACCTCAATTATAGGTGTAAACAGCATGCGTTTTTACTTATTACCCAGTTTACAATAAATAACATAATTAAATATAATTTAAAAAACAAATCATTATACAATTAATAAAAATAAATTAAATAAATGATTTGAGTTTGAGTTTTGAGTTTGGCCACCACCACCCAAGGCTACAGCTCTGCTTACGATCAGGCAGGATAGTAGTCAAGTATTAACTTAATTTTTATATAAAAAAAAATAGTACAAATACAACAATTGATACAATACTTTGTTAATTACATTTAAAAGCTACACAATTTGTGAATATTGCTCCTTGTTTTGGGTAAAAAATGATTAAATTAATCGCTTTGTCAATGGACAAGAGGAAAAAAGCGTCCTTAACTAAATATTCCAATTAAAAAGTCATACCCACAATAACTCAATAGGTACACGCTAGATGTCGCTCAAATTAATATTAGACTAGATAATTTATTTTATTTATTATTTATTTATTTTAATAATTAGTACGGTTATACACCAATTACACTAATTACTTAAGTATAAAAATAAAGCCAAATTATATAGAAAAAAAGGAAAAATATATCAATAAAACAATCAAATATTGCATATATATTTTTTAATGCATTTTAGGTATTAAGATTGTTTAATTCATAGTGATTTGAAAACTCAAAGTAAATTAATACACATTCAGATAAAAAAATACTTTTTTTTATTAAGATAAAATCAGAATTTATAGATGAAACTTAAACTCAAAGGCTGCCCCGAAAAAGTGAGTTTACGATTTATTAAGTTATTTACTCCTGGTGCAGAATTATAGCGCCGTAATAAACCATTAAAAGTTATTTTCTTCTCATATAAACAATTCAACAAGCATGCATTTGTGTGCAAAACGAGAAATCAAGTAAACCACCTCATTCATATTTCCAACTGTCAGACGAAATCGATAAACTCTGCGGGGAATCGAATCTCAAGTTCTGTATTCAACTTGCAAATAAATTCACACTATACGCCCACTTCGTTTTCAACAAAATTCCCAGGACTCCGTGCCGCATATTTTAAATTTTGCATTCGAGTGTGTTCAAAACTTTATCAAACTGTCTACCCACAAACACCTGTATGATTGGTTTTCTAACTTTGTATTATCTTGCGTCATATTTACGTAACTTGATTCAATACTACTACTAAAATTCGACCATTCTCATTCCAAATTCTAAATTAATCACGACATTAAATCGTCAAAAAAGTCTATTTTAAAAGTATCATATTTTTCTTATAATCAACTGCGTAATTGTCTTTGATATAGACGGATTAAAAATCTTCATAACTTTAATACTTCACTTAATTTTACTCCAATGCCATAACAACTTGATACTAATTTAGTTCTTCAGGAATTTATTCTCTTTTCTTTGTGTCAAAATCTAAAGGGAATTTAATCAATATTATTAGCTTTATTATCTGACCAACAACCAATGTCTTGCTTAAATCAGCTGCTAAACGTTTCCTTGTTTGGATATTAAGAGTCAGGACTATCTTTCTTCTTTCTTGTACCCACTTTCATTCTTCTCTCTTCTTTCGTGGCAGCATCAGTAATGTGTTTTAGTACTGCTGTTGTCCATAGTGACTTGCCATTATGCGATTCTACTCATTTATATTTGTCCGCAGAAAAATTGAAAACTGTAGTTTAATACAACCTTTCGTTTACAGGTAGTGACATCAGCGCAAGTAACCCGCAACCCGTTAGCAACGTGTCCGTACAGAGGGTCTACGTTATCTGTGAACGGTGAGCTAGCGCTGCAAGCCCAAAGAACCAGGGCAGCAAGCATGGCTATCGATACAGACATGGTATCAGAACTGGAGCCATCTTCCTCTGACTCTGGCGTCGCGACAAGATGTGCTGTCGTCAAACCCCTCAAACTCAGAATCTGTCACTCCACCATATTCGGAAAAAAGACAGAATCGAAAAGGCACGAGAAATCGCAACCATCCAAGTCAGAACTCGAACCTGCGTTACCTAAACAGCATAAACCGCGAGATCCGGAAAGAGAGAAAAGAAGATTAGCACGGAAGAAGGAGAAGAGAGCAACGTTGATATTAGGTTTAATCATGGGGAGCTTCATAGCGTGCTGGCTTCCGTTCTTCTTCCTCTACATCCTTAAAGCAGCGTGCAGAAGATGCGTTATACCTGGCAGCGCATTCGCTATAGCCTTCTGGCTTGGTTATATGAACTCTGTACTAAATCCTGTGATCTACACAATCTTCAATAAGGATTTCAGGAGGGCCTTCAGGAGGATACTGTTCAAGTGATGTTTAGCCTACCTGTGCTGTTACAGATGCGTCGCCAACCGGATCATGTTGGCACAGCAGAGGGCAGCACCAGGTCTTTACAATGTACGTTAAATCTTTCATCTCATCGAACTCTAATTCGTGTGACACTTCTGACATTGCACTACTCTGTGAACAATTGTGTTATTTTACAATCGTGGAAAGTACTCTACATTTTAAGTTTCAATTGGGAATCAACATACAAGTGACAGAAAACTTTATTAATATAATAATACCACTACATTATAATTATTTTTAGCTTGCTTGTAGTATATTGTTCTAAACTTAATTATTATTAATTCAGTTAAAAATAAAAATTATCTGGTTAATAATCATATTATACACTTGTATTAATACGGCTATTAAAATAAACTTCATGCAACGAAGGAATATTACGGACATGTCTTAGAAATAGAAAGAGCGATAAAAAAATATTACCTACATATAAAGTTGTAACGTCCGTTATACAAAGCAATTTTTTATTTCATTTAAAATAAAAAAGACGAAAGTAGGTTTAAGTAACGCTCATATACTAAAGCTATTCATAATGAAATTATAAATGGATTATTTTGGAAAAGTGCTTTTCAAAAACGAAAATTTTAATTATAATTTCTTTTGACGACCCTCGTGGCGTAATGGTCCCCACGCCGGACCGCCGTTCGAAGGGTCCTGGGTTCGATTGTGATCGAGGCCGAAATTTAAATGATGAGTTTTAATTTCTGTTCTCGGTCTGGGTGTGTTTGTCTTTCTGTGTTGTCCATGTCCACGACACGGGGTATCCTAGTGTGTGGCTATGAGTGTGTGACGTTATTTATTTAAAAGCAAAAACAGCAGTTTACTTTATATTACTATCTAATCTCTTCATGTCCGTATTGGTCGTTCGTTGGAATGAAAATTATGTTTACTTAAATAAGTCCCCATATAATTATTCCAAATATAATTGATTTATGTATAGTTCTATGTTATCATCGCATTACTTAAATATAAATATGACGCACAATAATTTACAGCAATAATTTTATTTAATAATAAGTTTTATTTCTTAAAACTCAAGTTTCAAGTATATAGTTCGTGATTAATTCTTAATTTCACTTGGGTATATCATAGATTTGTTGCACTTATATTTAAATTCATCAAACTATATAAACTGAATAAACAAAGTTAAAAATATATCATAATAACAATTATGTCGAAATTGATAAAAATCTTCAGCAAGTAAGGTCAAATATTGTTTGCGATAAAACAGAATTGTACAAAATTAAACAATCGTTTTCATGTATTTCCTGTAAATATTTTAAAAGATGTAGCAAATCTATTAAAATATAAAATTTGTAAAATATTCCTATCCTTAATTATATATACTGCAAACACTGAAAGGATTTGAAATAATTGTTATGTGTAAAGTAAATGTCATAAATTTTATCTCTATCATAATATTTATGTAAAATGTCAAATTTTCTATATTTAATCTCAAACATTATATCATAGCTTATTTTAATAGTGATATTGTAGGATTTTTCTTGTATTTTATCATTAATATTCATGTTTTAACAGTGATATTCATACGCTTAATAATATTACCGTACAAATGTATATTATGCGACGTATTATTTGCATATTTTTTTTCTTAGATCAATAAATCTATAATATTATTATAATAAAATAAATACTATATCGAAGTACTAAGAATTTTGAAGATAAATAGTCAAAATTCTTAAAACAAATAAAATTCACAAATAAATAAAACCAATGCAGTAAGATTTTTGTGGTAGGTTCTGTTTTTTTTTTTGTAATTTAATTGCAAATTATCAATCATAATTCGGGTGTATTTATTTTGAACACAAATGAAATAATACCTTTTTGCAAGTTAATACTTTAAGAATATTTATTCTTGTTTCCTTAGTTTACTGACGAAATTTTCGTATAAGTTAGTAAAGAAAATACTTATTGAAATCTTTTTTAAAGTTTCTTTCAATGCATTATAATTCATTTCATGTCATTAATTCAAATTGATTAAGCGATCATTGTAAAGATTATGGTGTATGGTAGAATCATAATTGCAAGAATATTTCTGGTAACAATAATTAATAATAATTTTAATACATTTTAATTAATTATTTAACTCGTGTTGGTTGGTTAACATATATTGCTAAAGTGTTATATTGTTCTGTTTTAAACTTTCACAGAGAATCTACAACTAAATATATTTAATAACTATGATTTACTATTAAAGAAATGAATTAGGATTTTTCTTCAAGTTTAATTAATTCAAAAATAATTGAAACAAAAATATTCTTGCATTATAATCTTGTTCGATTTAGGATAATTAATAATGATAATAATTAATAAATGACTGTGCCTCCGTGCCTACCAAAAAGCACAACAATAAAAATGCACTTAATAAATTCAAGATATTATAAATATACATATATAAATAAATTATTAGATACAATTAATTTAGAATATAGTTAAGTATAGGATATAGTTACTTTAATTAGCACACGCATAAATATTACACTGATAAATAAAAACCACTGAATAATTAAGATTTTTTTTTATAATTGCAGATATATAATTGTATTATAACTAGTACAAACTTTTACTGCATTTTATTTGGTTACTAAATGATGATCCGAATTTTGGTAATACAAATATTAGTCTTCCAAAAGTCAAGTATTCTATACTCGAACGAAATTTTTTTAACGCCCCTTCCCTATTTTACTATACAAGGGAATTTTTAAATATCTATCCTTAACGGGGGAGTTCTATGTAATGTTCCTGATCAATATTCATTATTCTACGTTCAATTCATATTGTGGATGATAGATGAAGAACAACAACATTTTCTCTCTAAAATCAATCTCAACGTTTACCTGTAACTGTATTAGTACACAAATCCTAAGTACCCGTAATATTTGTAATTAACAGTTTTTTGTTAATAATTACGAACATAATTATAACATCGCCACGAATTTATTGCGGAACATAAATCTAAAATATTCAATTCTTAAAAAGTCAATCTTTCGCAATATAATAGAATTATTGATTGTATATTTTACTTAGAAAACAATTAGACATTGGCGTTTTGTTTTCAAGGCGCTGGTCGCTAATCATTTGGATATTGTTTCTTGTATAACTGTAAATAGTATCTTTAAGTAGTGTAAAGTAGAAATCTATATAAAATTTTAAGTAAATATACCAAAACATAACACCAAAAAATTTGTGTAAAATTTTCTAATCTTATGAATATTATATATATCCAAGTAATATCTAAATTTGTATACGTGTTGCAAAGTTTTATTCGCGGGCATTTTAAAGTTCCTGCAATCGTGTATATACAGAAAACACTTAATTCCAAAGAATTCCAAAAATGCTTCAATAAATGTAAATATATACGCTACATACTGTACCAATCTTATGATTAAGGATATTTTTGTTTTGTTATGAAATATAATTACCCAAAAGTATCAACTGTATCTACGACTGACGATAGCGTTAAATATTTTCATTCTACCATAATAAAACAATATTGTTTACTGTGAATAAACTACTAATCCAATTATTTCCTTAAAAATATATTTATAATTATCTTAAACGACAACGACTTAATTCTAAATTGGTATAATAATTAGATTCCTTGTTAGACGATTTGAAGTACCTAATTAAGTACCTTATAAACGCTATAATTATAGTAATAAGTATTATTAATTATATCATAACGACAGTGCCAGTTGTTCTTCAATTAGTTTTGGGTAAGTGTGTACTGAATTGAAAGCAATAGAGACGATATATTTAATTTTTTACACTGATTTTTTTCGTCGAAGTTTTTTCATAATAGTCTTCCAATGTGTGTGTGATCAAATGCAATTCGTAGGTAATCACTCGTTCTTTAGATGAGTAACACCAAAGTTTTAGTAGATTTTCTTTGCACATAAACGTTAGTGCGTAGTAGGATTTTATTTTTTTCCGTTGTAATACGAATTATATCTCTGTAGTACGTTTAATGCGGAGTAAAGTGTTTTAGTACTATCTAGGATCACATAACTACGCGTTGAGCCCAGCTGGTTGTGTGGTCTTACGTAAATAGATTAGTTTTTACAGAGATCTTGTTCGATAAAGCTTGAAGCACTCTCAAACATGATCTCTTATAATATAGATATTCATGAATGCAATAATTTTAAATCATCTATTGACGAGTTAAATTTATTATTAATTATCTTTATCACAATTCCGATAAATACAGGTCTGTACAGTTAACAGTTAACAAATATAAATACTATGCCAATAAAGTTATTTTAGATTTAACAATTTATTAGAACAAAATTGATATAAAATTACTTAAACTGTTTTAATAGCTAATCTACCTAGGATAATCAATGTATCTAACCTAGAAACTTGTTCAATAAAAATTGTTCTAAATATTTAATAGTACTATTTATACTCTAATTATTTTTATGTATACTATAGTTATACCTAATTATACTGTAAATGTAAACCTACAATTTGTTAAATGTTTTAATTTGAAAATTTTCAGAGTTATGTTAAGTTTGTATAATTCTTTATAAACTAATATTATTAAGTAATTATAATCGTCTAAGATTATACGCTAATTATTAATTCTTATCGACTCAAAAATGTAAATGAGAAATATACGAAGTACCAAATATACAAATTTTAATCTTTAATTTTGTTTCTTTTCGTTTACACCCCATTCGTTATAGTTACAACACTAACAGAAATTAATAATGTGAAAATAATTAATAATTATCCCCATAACTAAGAGTATAGGGTACACATATATGTATATGATATGTTATTTTAAACAATAAACTATTAATTATTTAATATTCAATAATTCATAAATTGACAATGCCATCTTAATATAATAATATATAAATTACATGTCACAGTGTTTGTCCACGAAGGACTCCTAAACTACTTAACCGATTTTAATCAAATTTTGCATACCGTGTCCAGTTTGATCCAACTTGAAAGATAGAATAGCTCACATCAATATTATTTTATTGCAAAATATTTGTTTAATATCTTACAAAGGATTAGTTCCATAAGATTCTAACAGATGGCGGAGTAAGACTAAATTGAGTATGTGAACCTTAGTCACAGCAACACGTGGCCGGGGCTGATAGTTTAAATATAGAATATTTACTCCGACGGACACAATACATAGCAACAATGTTTCATTGCTCTAAGAAATGGGGCGACATTATTATGGTGATAAATTCCATGATAACGAGTTTATATTACGTCGAATAGATTTTTAATAAATGAAATGGATCTATAATTCGACTTAAAGTTCGTTGTGATAACCGTATGCCATTCTGTTTTAAATGTTTAGAACCTAAAAACTGTTAGAAATTTATATCTATACTAATATATGAAGCTGAAGAGTTTGTTTGTTTGTTTGAACGGGCTAATCTCAGGAACTACTGGACCGATTTGAAAAATTCTTTTACT
>DWJN01005462.1:0-11462 GCA_018248895.1 Carystus phorcus
AATACAAATACCCAAATCGTTTAACGCGTTTATGAACAACCATTCCCTATTCCTGTACCCATCAAAACAGGGTAGAAGTCACTCCTTCTTAGTCTTTTTTAGAAAGTTATTATGAAATATGGTAACTATAAATTCAATAATATTTTACGTCATATTTTTTTCTGAAAATTAAAAGGTTTTTGATTGTGATGAAAAGTTTTCATTTTCAAATTTTCCACTAGTTTCATCGAAATGTGCAATAAATAAAAGTTAATTTGACAATTAAAATAGTAAAACTTTTTTTTTTATTCTTTTTTAAGCCGACACGTGGCGATTTGTTTTAATGATTCAAATTCTTAAGATAAGACATACATAGACGAGAAAAAAACGATAGAGCGACCATTAACATATTGAATTATAAACTTTAAAACATAATTAGTATTTGAAAAGCAACAATTTGTACCACTTTAAGACTTCTATTTTAATTCTTACTAAGTTTATCATTGTGCCATTGTATGACAGTATTCAGAAGTAATATTGCATATAGTTTCGTTTCTCGCGTAGCAATTAGATGAAGCAATGAACTTAATTAAGTGTCTGATATGATACGACATACCTTAGTCCTCTCACGCCCTAATTCTATTTCTGATAAACGCTTATGAAGACAGTGAGTTATATGTTATTTATATCGATTCGTCGGAACATCGTGCAACTGTTTGTAGAATTAAATTATGTGACGTCAGCTGTCGAACAATTTCGACGTAATAAACTGTTTTAATTGCTTTGCTCAGTTGAATCTGTTTCTGAACTTTGTTTTGTATTTTGAAGTCAGATATAACTTGTTTTCACGATATTTACTGACAGATTACATGGTTATCACCCATATTCCACAAATTTTCGTTTTACACTTGTCGAAACATTTTTTTTATGTGTATCAATCTATTGGTATACATAAAAAAAAATATTAATCTATTGGTATCGGTATTTATCTTATTCTATTAACAGCCCATAAAATAAGCATTACACAGCTGAAAATATGGAAACTTTGGAGTCTTTACGTCATACAGTCTATAATAATGGTAGATGTGGTCATACCATAGGAATTACATCGCAATTCCGATCCAGAGAACAGTGCATGCACTATTACAGTATGATCAGCGTTTTTGATTAAATGAATCTCAATTTGAAAGATATATTTTAACCAGTAAATCTGATTGCGTTTGCCTCCTACAAGACTAATCGTATTACTGTATATTCTAGAACCGACACTTTGAAATTAACAGAGCAGTATAAAAATAGCTATACTACATCTATAAATAAAAATACTATTTAGATATGTTTGGGTAATTATCCCATTGATAAAGTTAATTTGGCGCAATTTCAATGCGTTATTCGCAGTGGCATCTTTATTGTATGTTGTAATTATTGAGGTAGGTTACATTACGTGTTGATTGTAGCGGCCATAGCATTGACTTTTGTGTCTTTTAGATCAGGCGCATTTAACGTTCTTTGAAAATTGGGGTTAAACTAAAAAAGTTTAATGTGAATTGTCCTAACATGAAGCTTTTGGTTTGTTTTAAACGTGTGAGTAAAGTCTAATTTATCATAAAGTATGTGTTTCAGTAAGTTTTCTTCATTAAACATATTCAAACAAGTTCATATATATATAAATAAATTTTATTGTAAGCTGGTTATTTATATTTTTATTAAATATTCGCAAACTTTGAAAAACAAAAAGGTGAATCCCAACACTGATAGACAGACAGATAAGTGTATCAAGATGCATTCTAAATCGTAGAATTTATTCATCATATACTTTCTGCTTGTGTCTTACAAGATACGAATGACAAATTTGATAGCATTTATCGATTACAGATAGCAGAGCCTTAAACTCTCCATAGAGAACCTGTCTATATAAGTGTGAATATAAAATCTCTAGAGTTTCGTAAAACTAAGACTATAACAAAGCAAGTAAACACGGGAGCGAGGTTTCAGATACTGTAATCAAACATTTATTACAATCCGATAAAGATGTTTATTTCTCATACAAAACCGTAAAATCCAAATCTATTGAGTATATTTGCTCGTAAAGATGATCTTATAATCCGGTGATGACTATCACCATATATCATGAAAATGTTGCCAGATTCCTGAAATGGCTGACAAGGTGTGGGTCATTGCGGCGATTGGCCCTGAGTCCGAAATATCATGTTTATATTTAACAATGCATTTGAGCTCGTCTATGCGTTTGTTTACTGAAGACAGATTCAATTTCTGTCGAATATTGTTTGATACGTATTACGTGATTGAAAGAGCTTTTGTTAATGGAATGCTCTTCGGTTACAGATATATTGTTATGTAGAATTTAAATGGAAATCAATGACTACGACGTATAATGTAACATAAAGAAGGCTCTTTGATGTCTAATATAAAATTTTAATGCGCCTGTTCAAATTGGAATCTTGTTTTTGTTTGAACAGTTTTTTAATAATGCTTTTTCTCTTTTTTATGTTATGATGGGGTAGCGCGAAATAGGTTATCTAAAAATATTACTGCTATATGAACATTTTTCTTCGATTTAGGAATCCTTTTCCAATTTAGATTTTAAAGCGATTATTTGTTACAATCTCTATCTCAGCCCACTATTCGATTTGTGTTGAATATTTGAAAAATATCATGGCAGTAATATATACATAGGTCCGTATACACCTAATATTGATATGAAAACTAATGATGCTAGGCTAATAAGGTTTAACTATTAAAGTTATTAATTAGTAAGAAACTTTTATGATTACGCATGGTAAGACACGCTCTTGGTTTAGTTTTAATATTTTTATGTCAACGACAACTAAGCAGACAAGTCACGTGATGGTAAGTGGTCATTACTGCCCATAGTCTCCAGCAAAAAAGGGTATCCTTGATGAGTTCTCTTTTCTACGGTAAGGGGACGACGACGACGAAATAGACGACGAAAATAAAAAAGAAACGAGGGTAGTATTGACTCCCAAGTCCTTAGCTGCAATATCAGTCGTTTGAGGTCTGACTTACGCAGTTTATTTTTTTTTAGTACCCTTTATAATAATCTTTTGTTTAATTTTGAATAAGATTTTAATTATACTTTTTATATGTATCCATTACGTTTCCCGCATATAGAAAACATTTTTTTTTAATCACATATGTACTCTATAAATAAAATATTATTCCGTAAATAAACAGTGACACCTGGCATTCAAACCAGTTTAGTTCCAAATTCCTAATACATTATAGCCAGTCTTGACTAGACCGGAGCTTATTAAATCTATTAGACGATGCATAACCGACAGCTGAGTAATTTACTGCGATAATCCATTCTACAACGGAAAATAATTGGCTTCCATAGCCAAAAGTAATGTCTTCTGCTCGCCCTGAATATGCGTTAATGAAATATACCACACAACTAGAAACTAATAAACCTATTATAAAGCCAACTTATGGGTTTATAAGTAAACATTTTTTGCACTCAGATTTATATTAAATCTTAAATTTTTAGCTTCATTCCCTTAAAATCTAGGTAACTGTTTTATAGCGTTTGCTATAGTAAGTAGAAGAATATAAGTATAACAATTTCGATTTTTTTCTTCTTAATACTTATTATTTATTTTCGTATTCATGTAGTCAAATACATTCATGCCTCTAAATGTTTCACCACGAGCATTATTATGAAGAAAGGAAGCAGAAAAAATTCTTGGAAATAATAAACTGATGTTTACATAATCTTCGGCACGAAGGACATATTTTTTAGAATACAGTTAAAGTATTTGAAATATAGTCAATTACTTTGAAATGTTCCATTTTTTAGATGAAAATCTATTTATTTTATCACATAATTTTCAGACAATTTTGACGTCCGTCCATCTGGCTGTCATAGCCTCGTAACTAGCTACAGACGGTAATGCAAAATTTGGACCAGATAACAAGAATTCTGACGACAATATGAATTATTGCTTCCTACCAATCCTAATTAAAACAAAATATGTGTACTGTTAAGCTTTTGAAGCGAAATATCTATTTTAAGTGCTATATAGTAATAATTATAGTAACAATATTAAACACTGTATTATATTGGTATGCAACAACCCTTCTAATACGAAACGTTGAACGAATTTCTTCGGCAATGCATGTCATCTTTGTTATACCATCATCATTTGTCTAGCAGTGTGATGACGAATTCTTTTTATGACGATGTCCTAAGCTGACGGTAATTATTTAATGTAAACAACATCAACCTCCACATTTGTATAATCTTCTTTACAGCTGAGTATTATGCCTGTTATAAATTTTAAACTATCATCAATCGTAACTCTTGCGTATATGCGTATATTATAACTACAGGTTTTATTTTACAAAATTTATTAAATTATGCTTATTATTATAATGAATAATTGTTTATGATCATAAAACACAAGCACTGATAGTCTAGATTTCTGGAACCTCTAGAGGTTTGACAGCAAATTAAAAAAAAATATTTTATTTTTATTTTATTTTATTAACAAAATCCACAGCTTTCAATCAAATATTAAACTTACACTTAGAGCCACACTTAGAGCCAATTAAGGATTTACATTTTTTACATTATATATTTAAATCGAAGACCTTAGAAATTTTATAAAGTTACATAATTATTATATTTGTCAGTAAGAAACCAGCGTGCTTGAAATACACCAAAAAGTTTTTAACGGTGTATGTATTCTACACATGGCTAGTGTGTTAGATCATAATTGTATACTCTCTGAACAAGTGATGGGACTGTTTCTTGTGATGATGTATGTACGAGAATTTGTACACTGATCCGCGCTTGATAATCTTTGTTAGTAGTATAATAAGTTGATTTAACTTGAAATGAAGGTAAATCGGACAAAAAAATCTCTGATCAAAGTAAGTGTTGACATTTTTCATACAAATTAGTTCGTAACATTCGTTTGCGAAATACACGCTCTGCATGTAAGATACATATATCGTAAATATGATTTTACGTGAGCCGAACCACGTGACTTGTAACATTAAATGGTGGGCTTAGCAATGCGAAGTCGTAAGTGTGTGTTTAATCTTGTCAAATGATTTTACAGGATATTAAAATTGTAGTTAACAGTACCTAAAACGCTATAACCGATGATAATATCAGTGTATTTTCAGACGAAACGATAAAGAGAGCATGAAGTAGTAGAAAATATGAAATTGTACTGCAAAGTTAAGCTTAATTTACTGTTTGCAGATTTTATGTTAGGTATAACAAGACAATATTAACGTGTAAATTTCTTTATTATGGAGATAGTAACTGAGAGAGATGAATATTAAAGATGTGAAGTTTCAAATTTCATATTAAAAGGTTTTTCATAGAAATTGGCACCGTTTATTTAATTATACTTACATATTAATACGAATATTAGTGAAGAAAAGAACTTCACGATGTTTTTTATGGTAATGACGGGTTCACTCAAGAGGAACCTTGTAATCGGCTGTAAAAATATTTCTGTTTGTATTCTAGCCGTTGTCACAGTAGTGAGCGATGGTTTTTAAATTTTCCACGATGAAAATAGGGAAAGCGTAACATCGTTGTAAAATATTTGGAACATTGCCAAAAATAATGATAGAAAATCGAGTGAAATGGAATAATATGCATCAGTTGCTAAAGATTTATGTAAATGTTTCAAGATAATTGGATATTAGTTAAAATAATTTAAACTAAAACAACTTTATATTAAATGCTTTTATTAAGAAATAGTAACTAGGTAACCTACTCATTTAACAAACATAGATTGTACGTATAAAATGTTATGAAAAGTCAACGTAATAACAAAATAATTTTGAAAAAGCTGTTTTTTATGTCTGTTACCTTCTTACTTATAAATGACGTCCGTGATTGGACAATTAAATAGTAGGTGAAATAAAAGTATTTTAGATAAGATAAGAGACTTTATTTTCAACAAAACCTTATAAATAATTACAATTAAACTGAAAACACAGAGAATATTTAAACATAATTATTCATACAATTTTTCATCTGAACTATTAATATCGTAAAATGGATAAAACATTACATCATAAATTACCCGCTTGTTCGTTTGAATTATTTTAGAAATATCGACATTATCAATTCCTTCGTCTTTTTTATTATCTACGTTTTCATCAGAATCTTCTAATGTGTTATCTGGTATATCTGTATTTGAAAAATCAATAACTATATGTTCATTAGGTTTGTTCAATACTATTTCACCGGAATCTTTTTTTATTTTACCTGGTAGTGTTTCATCAAAATCTGTTTGTGTTTCATTTGGCACTATTTCCTCATTGCTCATAACATCCATATGAACTTCTTCATCAATTCCGTTCTCTTGTATATTTTTATCCAATGTAAAGGTATTGCTTCCACCGAAAGACCGATCAGTAGTGATAAGATATTCAAAATTGTCTTTATTGATATTGAAATTATCAGGAATATGAGTACTAATTCTGTTAGTAGTAAGATCAATGTTTGTAATATGTTTATCTGTATTTGTTTCAATACCCACATCAACTGCTTTGGTGTAGTCTTTCTTATATTTATACTCACCTTTGTGAGTAGCAAAATTCTTATTTTTTCCATATTGTCCCTGTTTTGCTTTGTAGTCAAATGATTTTGGTTTCATTGTAAAATCAGGTCGTGCAGCTAACGGTAAAATAATAGGTTCACTAGGTGTGTTATAGTCATTATTTTGCCACGATTTCATGCCAGGACGTCCACCTTTATTTGTGGTCTGATCATCATTTTCTTTATGTACTACTAAAATATCCTTGACTAAAGCATTAGGTAAATCAAATAATTGCTGTACTTCTATATCTAAATCTAAAGGAAATCCGGGTGAAAGTAATGCATCTTTGTTAATCACTGTGCTTATCATTTGTCCACCGAGAGCTTTACTAAAAGGCACAACAAAAGCAAAAAGTTGTAAAGGTAGGCCTTCAGCCAAACCCTTTGGAATTACTAATCGTGATGGAAATCTGATTTGCTCGTCGATTAATTTTAATTTTGTACTAGAGTCTAATCCAAATTCTGCGTCTGAAATTTTTTTCCTTATTGTATAAAGTGACAATAAATCATCAGAATTATCACTCATGTCAGATGACGACCGGGTAATAATATTACTGCCGTATTTGAGGTTGATTTCAAAACAGTCTAGTAACATAAATAGATTTTTCTTGAGTGCATGTTCCCCTGGTAATATTTTGGGCCCTAAAAATATTCTTAGTAACCCTTTTTGAGATACTAGTGATGTAATATTGATTTTAATAGAGAAAGGCTTATGATTTAATCTTGGTTGACTAATTTTAACCTTAAATTTTGTATCATCGTCGCCTGTTTTTAGAGCATCTGTTACATCGAAAACAAAATTATCAAAAGATGTCATCATTTTTTTAACTTCAATATTTGTAATTTCCACCCCTGGGAAGTAAAGTTCATCTTTACTATAACCTGGTAAAGCCTTCAATGCTTTATCTACTGTATCAACCACTTTCTTATTGATGGACCAAAACGCAGGATCTCGTAAAGTTGTCATATAATGTTCCAACACTGAAGGCGATCTAAAAACATATTAATATGTCATATTAATAATAATATTACAAACTTTAACTGTTCATACATATATGCATATTGTAACTTTTTACCTGTTAATAATCGTTGTGTCGTTATTTAGAATCTGTAGAGCTAAGTTTTCGTAACTTGTATCGCTTGTTATAAGTATTTCCATTAAATGTTTTAGCACGTCAGCTTTGTTGAAGCCACCTTCTCTCTGAAAATATTTAACCTTAAAAATATTTTAATATGCACATGAAATTATTTTAAGTTTTAAGATCAAATAATTAAAATGCATACCATGTGTGTCACTACGGTTTCAATGTTATTTTCAATATTCTTCAATAGCGTGAATTTTTCATTGTTTTCCATCCGTTTAAGTACTCTACTGCTAAAGTCGTTTCCATTTGAGTAAATTAGCATTGGGTCATAATAAGGGATTTTATTTAAATTGTCCCAATCAATACTTTCTACTTCTGGTAGACCATTTGAATATCTTTCCAAATTATATCTCGCCATAAGCTGTTTTATGAAAAAGTACAAATATTCTCCGTATCTATTATTGCTATGGTTTGAATTAATCCATGGAGACATTTTCAGTTTTGTAAGATAATAATAAGAATTAAGACCAACATCTTCGAAGAAATAAACAAGTTTTGCCTCATCAGCATCATCGTAAACCTGTGTCGTATAATTAACATCCAAAATGTAGGAGTTTCCATCGTTACGAATGTAATTAGATGGCGTTATTTCTTCACCAGCAATTAAAGATGAGGCTTTGATAATAAAATCTTTACGCACGAAATAATTTGGTAAAATCTCGTATGGAGCAGGAATGGAAATTTTTTCAGTGTCTTTTCTATTTAAAATCGCTGAGTATAAAGCGTCGACGAATAAGCCACAGTTAACATTCTGTCGTGCCCAACATGCTGCATTGTAAAACGCATTAAAGTCATTTGCGTAGTATAATAATTCGTAGATTACTTTCAATTCATTTAAGTAATCAATTTTGTGTTCTGTAAATATTTCACTTTTAGGAAGTAATCCTTTATTAGATTTGAGATCTAGTAGATTCTTAATTACTTCTGGATTCTAAAATAGAATTAAAATATTAGTAAAGTGTATAATGGACTGTGCTAAATTTAATTAAGGGTTTGTTATGAAACAGAATTATTATCTTATATTATTACAGTTCGATAAGATCGACAATATACGATGAAAACCCAAATTTATTTGGCTGACTTTGCTCAAATTTTATGCTGACTTTTTATTTACTATAAAGCTATAGTACATGACTGATAATCAATATTCTTCATAAATGAGTCTAAAGTCAGCAATTATTTAAATTACTGTACTTTGTTTACATAGGTTAACAGTAGCTGTTACTCAATAAGTCGAAAGACCTTAAAATTGTTGAGATAACATTTCAGTATTATGTCGGCTAACATAATTATATTAAAATATTTGATGTCATAAAATGTATAATAATATTCTTAATCATAAAAATACCGAATAATCTGAATTAGTTGTGTCTAATTTGAAATCTTCGCTGAGTTTAACGATTGTGGGATTTTCGCTTTCTTCGCAAACATTTTCAAATAGTGGTAATATTAATTTCTGCATAAGCATCCATCCTGGAACTGAAAATTGAAAAAGAAATACTTAATCATCAGTACAAATATAACAGCTGCAGCATACTCGTATAGATGGTGGAACTTTTGATTTGACAACAATTCTTTCACCAATCCTCCCTGGAGCAGTAAGGTGAAACCGTGTCCAGGTGTTTTATTTACACTAATGCTAATTACAAATAATTGTTTGCGGCCACCACATTAGACAAGATTATATTTGAACAATTTTATTTTAACTTTATACCACTGAGCTATGTTTAGTTATGCATGTGTAGTGAATATTTTATCTGAGATTTAAACATCTAGTTTTCAGTTTACGCTTTAGTGGTACCTACGAATACTAAAATGGAAATTTACTTTTAACTTGAAATCTAATTTAGAACTTAATTTCAAATTTACTTATACACATACAAAAAAATCCGTCCAGCCGCTTACGAGCAGTTTAGTGACAAACAAATGAACAGAAGAATTATATACTTTGGGTAGACTGTGTAAATGTTCGTTATTTATATACTAAAGAAAAATTCATTCTATATTCTGTTATAATTAATTTACCATTAACCAAACTATACATATATTATCAATAATAATAATTGTCGCTGGCTTAATTAAAATGTACACAAAGTTGTTTAAACGTAAAGTTAGAAGGTGATTACTACATTTTTACAATAGGTACATAATCTATGTATTAACTTACTTATTCTATTAAAATTCATAAACATAGTTACCAATTTTCGGCTGTATCACAGGACTAGTTGGGACTTTTATAAGATAGCCCTTCGCGCATACAATCAGCGCTAGTAAACATAACACTGTTACCATCTTCATTTTTGCACTATAACTGTCTAATTCTTACTAACTTATGCAATTTATATAAGTTTTGTCACAAGCTCAAAGCCCTTGTTTACGCTATTTTGTAATTGATAAATCAGTTCAATGCCTTACCTATTCATTACTTTGTGATATCCCGTAATCGGTATGTCAAATGACAAAAGATTATGCGGTCAATCATCCCCTATTTACTTAATTTTCAGTTTTATTATATGAGTTTACGTTTGAGGATCTTTGGAGGACAAAGATCTTTTATTAATAACTAGCAAACGCCCTTCAAGTAAGATCGTAAGCGTATAAATAGCTTTGAAATTAAGACATTATAATATGTGACATCCTTTAAAAATAGACATGCCATCGCAGTCTTTATTGTGGACCTATAAAAGAGGAACATTTTGTCCATACATTATTTTGCTTTATATCAAATGGTTTAGGCAGCGTTTTCGGTTAAAGCTCCCAATTGGCTTGAATTTTTAATAAATTCAAAAATAATCATCATATTTCATTCAATTCACACAAAATATAATTGCATTATATGTATACGAATAATTAATAATAATAACTTTGCACGTCTGATAGGCTCGGATAAGAGATGTGAAATTTTGATTGTAATCTTATACGAACCTTATCCTGCAAATACAATATATGATTTGATTTGATTCTTGAATCACTCTATCTATTATAAAAACCTCATCAAAATACGATGTGTAGTTTTAAAGATCTAAGCATACATAGGACAGACAGCGGAAAGAGACTTTAGTTTTATACCATGTAGTGAAGATATCCCTAATGACGCACATTTACTTGAAGCGTATAAATTCGGAAACATAATTAAGTCAGTTTTTTTCTTTTGTCCATTGACAAGGGGATTATGCAGCATTGCACACGTGCGAAGCCGGGACGGGTCGCTAGTTTTAAATAAAAAGAAAAAATATTATTTGATACTTTTAAGTTGTCACTTCTGTCTACAGACTTTACTGCCTGTACTTTTTTTCTCCTCAACTTAAATTTCTATGTTTACAATAATCGCTTCGACAATGGACAAAAGAAAAAAACCGACTTAAATTACACCCTGTTAAATATTCCGATTACGAAGGCACACGGATCAAGTAAATGACTTCATGTCAGATGTCGGTCAAATTTAAATGGGACCACATTAAAAAGATTCATCCAAATCTGTACACCCATTAAAAAGTTGTGAATTAATAACACACAAAAAATACAGACGAATTGAGAATCTCCTCCTTTTTTTCAGTATGTTAAAAAAAGGTTTTTCTGCCGTGGTTATTTATTCAAATACGAGGTCAAAGGACTTTCTATATCTACTAGCCGAAATAAAACTGATTAAGGCGATTAAAAAATCCTTCGTCTCTTATGATGGGTGGTATGGAAAACCTTCCTCAACAAATGCATATTGGTTACACAAAAAT
>DWJN01005463.1:0-11462 GCA_018248895.1 Carystus phorcus
ATACGAAACTTTGAAATCGATTTTCTCGAAATTAGAATTTTGTGACATATCACCTTCATCCACTCATGTCTTCAATTTAAACCTTTCGTTTTGTTACAACGCAGTCGTGTATTTTACTTCAAAATACTAAAGATAAACGTAATGCTGTATACTGCCAAGTTCCGATCAAGAAACGAAGTGCTTCTACTACCTTAGTAAATTTTATATGATGACGACTCTGTATGGAACCGGTTGGTTATAAAACTACTAACATTGTAAGGAGAAAGATCCCGGATTCCATTCTCGACTGAGAAAGACAGACAGGTGATAAAAAATTTATTGATATGATCACATGTATGAGCATATTACTTGAATGACCATATTACACGCAACACTGATGATCCTTGTAAGGATATGCGTGAAAAACTTAATTTATTTCACCAAATTCCTCATAATTACTCCTATTAATTGATTCCAGAGCAATTGTTATTTACGTAAGCCATAAGATGCTTTAAAGCGACGCGATAACTTACTAATGTATAAATATGTATAGAAACGTTTACTTAATTAAATGTTCTATAGTAATTGCTATCAATTCTTTCGAAAGGCATTCCTATTTAAATGAAAGCATACGATTACTTAAACGATGACAATTTCGGCTAGTGTATCCGAAATGTTTCCAGAATTATTTATATTTACTAGAGACCTGTCAGCGGTCCAAATTCGTCCGTAATACATCTGTCAAAGCGTTACTTGACATTGACAAAATATAAACATAAACAATTAATGTGCCATATCTTTATTACGCTTGTATGTGTGTCAAATGAATGGTACTGTGTGCAATGTTTATTTTTATTAATTTCATATGCTTCTACTGCATATCATTAAAAATATTACCGTTCTGCACTTCTACATATAAACTATAAGTGGGCCAAATTTCATACTCCTCCGTCCGCGCAATTTTCATAAAAAGGGGTCCAAAGTTTAAGCTTCACGTATTAATATATAGATATGCGTTAGGCATTAGATTAAGGCTACGAGTGTTGTTAGTGTAGAATATTGGGCTATACGATCGTCAATGTCGCATATGAGTCGCCACGATCGCATCGGAAATTACCGTTCAATAGGAAGCGAAAACGGATATTTACGTCAGACGCAGTGAGAGCGCTTCCTTATGCTTAGTTTTCTTCCATAGTTTCTTGTTTGCTTATTGAAAAAACAGCTTCGCCTTTATTAATGTACCCGAGTGCTGTGTTTCTTTGTGTTGTTTATTCAAGTTTATTTTGTTCTTCTGTTCTCCTGTTCTATCTCCGCCGGGACTAACGTTTCATTGAGAGAGAAGATTATTGTTCCACTGTCTATTTTAACGTTTGTGTATGTAGTATGATTTTTTAATATTATCGACCTCTGGCGTAATGGAGATCATGCCGGATCAATGTTCGGTGTCCTGTGTTCGATTCTCAACCGAACAAATATGTTTTATGAGTTTCTGTATTGGTTAAATTTCTGTTCTCAGTCGGTTGTGTTTTCTTATGTATTTTAGGTCTGTAGAGTACAACGTTATTTATTTATTTTTGTATTTATTTAAATCATTCATTGTTAATAATCAGTAACATGACATTTGTCTATTTACTCAGGATTCCAAATCAAGACCTAACATTGTTAAGTTACAGTTTCTGGCTTGTTATCTTCACTGTATCATACCTTTGATACACTAAAAATATATCCGTACCAAAATAATTATAACTAAGAACTTAATCGGCCTTATTACCAAACGTGGACTAGCTACAGTACCGGTTTAAACTTCTATTAGACCATGGACTAAACGAAAAAACTAAACTAAAATAAACCTTGTCTTTAAGTATAGTATTAAAGATAAGCCTATACTTGATAATCGTGGTTTAGGCCTTATTTTGTAATAAGGTGGAATAAGTCTCTCTACTCGTCCACCGTCACCCATCAAACTGGTGCCTCGATGCTAGTATTCGTAAAATAACAGTGAAATAATCCCAGGCATCTTCAAAAAGAGGATTAAGCTTCAAAAAAACACGGCAATTTTCTTCGTAAACAACTCCTCTCGTCGCTATTCAAGGAATTTGCCGTTGAAAAGTCGACAGCTTGTTTCATTTTAAAATCTCAGGAGTCTAGGTAATGCTCTGCGTTTTTAATTTACCTTGTTTAGCGGTAATCAGCGGTAAATATATTGGTCTTTTTTAAATAAAATAAGACGAGTTTGTGTTCTTCGAGACAAAAAAGGTTTCGTGGTTATTATTACGAAACATAGGAATGTTTACACAATATACCTTTCATCTAGATCTACAAATACACACACAACCAGTACACAGAGTCTTCACATACTAAAGACACTCACACAGACCCAGTAATTGCGTCCACGTATACCCAAAGCCGCCTTTAGCAAACTCCACCTTCAGCTGCGAAGCTCGACACCTCAAACCTTATTTATCTTGTAGACATCATAAAAGATCCAAATCCACGAACACAAAGACCGAAAGCCGAAGCTAGCGGAGAGGAAAAACCTCTGAGTTATAAAGATTTACTATTACGGGAGGGTCGATGATAATGGAATTTCAATCAGACGGGCCTAGCGAGGTATCGATCCTATAACATCATGCGCTCATTTGGGAATGTGAGATCGTTGAATTTCAAAATAAGAGATTATTATGGTATTCAAATCGGTTTTTCTTACCAAAACAATTAGTGCACATAATGATCAATTCGGATATAATTGTGAGCATACAATTTACTTAATATAAGATAATATTTAACATGTTATCTAATTCACAAAGTGACTCACAAATACTCAGTCTGAACCAATGGATCTTAATACTTTGTACAGGGGTTCCTTATATACTGTAGAAAATGCATTAAGAAAAGATTTTTTAAATTCATCCTGTAAAAGAACTGCGTTACATCCATTTCTAACTGGCGACATTTTATATGGGACATATTCTCAATTCCATTGTTTGCGAAGTTAAAGTCGCAGACACGAGCTAGTTATATAGTTACAAAGTTTTATAAGATTTACTCACGATTTTGCCACATTCCGAAATATAATTGTAAAATATATTTATCAACCTAGCATATTTTCATATCATAAATAAGCAGTTATTCTCTGTCGTTGTTTTTATGAGATGATCATTTGATAAAAAGATACAAAGACATTCAAGCGTAACTCTATAAGACCGCTTCGATTTAGATTTAAGATGAAAGGAAAGTAAAGGTGTACCCTGTGAAGAGTAAAGTACGAAACGAAAGTATAACCGAATCAAAATCGTTCTAAATCGTATCGACGGTGGCTATAGCGCCGCTTTGTGAGCGCCGCGGCTCCGTCACTCGCCACGTGCCACATTGAAACGTGCATCTGAAAAATAGCGTCCACTATGATCACATTGAATAGATGCGGTCATTTGGAACGCCTTTCAAATGTTAAAGCCGTGAATTCGACAAGGAAAAAAGCTGAAATGTCCATTACGTACACGTAAATTCTAAACCTGAAAGTAACTGTTGCTTAAATTGAGGCCGATTGTAAGGATACAAGTGTAAGAGGCATTCTTAATGCTAGAAGATGTTTTTTATGTAATTAGGCGCCAAAAAAGCCAACGAGCAATTTGCTGGTGAGTGATCATCGTAGCCCATGGACATTGGCAACACCAATAGCACCACTGATGGGTTGCTGGGCAAAAACAGAGAAAGTACTGACTCATAGCCGAAACACGACGAATTTTTTGGCGATTGACTCAAACAGGAGGGTAGTAGACAGGTGAGCCTCAGGTAAAGATAATAACACCAATAAATTCAATAAAAATGTGAATACCAATAAAGACCACTAAATAACAAACATATATTTAATGTTATTTAATACTTTAATTTATCATAAATAATTTAAAACTGTAATAAAACGCTTTGAAATTTAGCAAACTAAATATAATTCAGCAAACTTAAAAATAAATCGGGAATTTGGACAAATTGTCAATACCATTAATAGTTTCGAAGAACTTGGAATTGAAACAATTCTCTGACGACTTCAGAGTTTGACAATAGATTTGATAAGCGAGGAAAGTCTCAAGGATGTCGAACGACTTAGAACTTTGAGAGCCGAGAGAACTTCAATTCGTTATTATAATTTTTAAAACAGCTAATTAATTCACAAATTCGCTGCAATCAGACGTTGTAACTTAATTAAGAATTGTTATTAAAGAATCTTAAACTTTTAAGAAGCTTTCATCTTCTTCTTATTTGTTTAACTTCAATATTGCTCCGTTAAGTCGTCTAAATTGGTCGTCAGAATTATTTTTGCAATTTTTAATTCAAATTCATATTTTAAAAAATCATACCTTCATGAAATTTTGCGGTACATTTGTAATTCTCTACTTAACTTTATGATATGGCGCTTCATTGCTATATCCCCTTATGCTTTTTATATGAATAAAATTTTTAAAGATATTTTGCATATAATATTTTTGGGTTATTACCCCGTTTTAGAAAACTGAACTCAATCCCATATGGTGGTAGACCAGAGTATATAAAAGGTTGGTGATGACCACGGGCGAGAGTGGTCACTTACCATTTAATTTGACTCTAAATTGTTTAATGTTATGTTACTTTTAAAATTATATAGTCCTAACATTGCATCGCCCTTTCAGGGTTCATGCCGTTCGAAAAAATTATACTGTAACAACACCTTATGTAAGCATGACGCAATAAAAAATATGTTTTTGATTATGATTATGATTACCATCAGGTGGCTTGTCTGCACCTTTATCGGTTAGTTACATATATATTCCTGTAACTATAACTCAAAGGTGGACAGTTAGTCTGAGTATAATAAGGAAAGAATTTCCAAAACTATTAAACAAATTTCAAACAAACTATCTACACCTCTCATACTATAAGACATCATATTAATACGTAAATTTTGACAACAAATGGTAAATTTACTACGATGTCGTCTTATTCACGTGATGCAGAACAAAGGGGATGTGTTGGCTCGAGATAGTGCAACGCTTGTAGTGACACAAATCCTGAGAGAACAATTGTCACTGACACGCTTGAAATGTATAGAAGCTTAGGTACTCAAAGGCGACCTGGATATAGCTTCTACATACATTATGATTTTAAAAGGTACGGAATATATTCGCATGTTATATTTTATAGCCATCGTTACACGCTTATTTCACTAGAAAATTAGGTTATCCTGCGGAATGAAGAATTGTACTCTTTGTGTCCGTACGAGGCTGACCTCGACCTCGGATCAACAGAATTTAAATACTTTTTACAATATTTAGAACGTTAAGGATGCAGGAATCCAAGGAGATGGATGCCTGACATACCATGTTTTACAACAAGCCAAGTAATTCTATACTGCTTCAACTTATAATTGCTTTGCATCATCACCACTTGATATCAGGTGGGTTGACGTCAAGCACTAACTTGTCGAAGGTAAAAAAAAACTTCACATCAATGCCAGATTCTCAACGACTTCCAAATAATGCTAGACAATTGATTGTAATAGACTAGGTCGAAACAATTTCGGCTGTTGGTATGACCTGGTGACCTCTGCAATCTAGTCTCTCCAAAATAATCACTCTGAGGAAAACAACAATAACCAAAAGGATACTGTAAGAACTATAATTGACTTTTGTCAGGCTATGACCGCAGTAAATAATATGATACAGAAGAACACATGGAAAGCATTTTAAGTTGTTAATCTTATATCCTCCTTTAAATGAACTGGATAACATGTATGCACAATATATTGTCAGTGACACGGCGACGTAACCTCCGGTCAGTGGTAGAATTCTATCATGCCGATAATTACCGACATCGCAGAAGACATTCCTTGCCCTGCGTCGTCAATGTATACGCACGAGTATGTAGCAGAGGCGATGTGTCTGCGGTTGACCTCAAATAGAGAAATGTGTGGGTTCATTGTTTACGTATTGTGGCGTACGATTGTATAACTTGAATAGGTGTACATTGCAACGTTGTATGTATCATATATGTGACGTGATTTGGCAATTGAAATTAGAAAAAATCAAAGATTTATTCAAATGTCCGGGATATTGTTAGTTATTGATGTCGTTGCAATGACGTATAACTACGACTCGGAGCTCTACAATGAAGTTATTGATAGCGTTTTCAAAAGAAGTTAAGTATAGATATTTAAAAATCATTATTCGTAATAATCTAGTATATTGAGCATTCGTCTACCAGGCGCGGGTGTCTTAGGTAAAGATTGTGAAGTATGACAACACAGTGAAAATATATAAGGTAACCACCAAATTTTAATGTTTGTTACAAAGAAAAGATTGAAAACAACCACTACATAAAAACACAGAAGGAAGAACAAACTTAACAGTGATAAGAGTAATACATGAAAATAATTGAGTTAAAAACAAGCGTAGAACTCGCAATACACAAAACAAAATAAATCTTAACGTCCATAAATTCTAATTAAAGTTAGCACAGAAGATAATCTCCTGTTTCGATACGGACGTACTTCGCAGATCTTGCGTAAAAAGTTTTTTTTCCTCAGAAATATAAATCAATCCGTCAAATTCACGCAGATTACGGTCCACAAACTTCCTTATTAAACCATTATGAATACAGGCGTTCAGATAACATCGGGAAAGTCGGCCAAACTGAATATTCCATTACGCGACAAAGAGGACGAATTATTCGTCTCGAGTGGAAATTAGGCGAGCGCCACTCGGAGGTGATTAAATGCGGGGAAAATTGTAATTCTTAAGCCGGATTTCGTTGGCGCCACACATTGACGACATTCAAGTATGCGGCAAACCATTTCGGTATGAATATACAAATTGACATCTTTTACCTCATGCGTCCAATCATGGCTACATTTGACTATCAATCATTTTCCGATTTAGAGAAAAAGGACAGGATGTACTGACCAAAATCAAACAATCTTCTATACACTATGTTTGTACATCATGAAATCAGTTACTTACATGTTTACTATTTGTCACCAAAAAACCAATCCATATCAAATTTATTGCTCCAAAGAGATGAAAACTCAGTCCTTATGTCAATCCAAATTCCATTCTATATCATGGTATTTGTATTCTATTACATATTTTTTTGTGTTTGATTAGACGTGGGCTTTGATTTTGTTTACGAAGATGAAACGCTAAAATTGCCGAGCCTCGTTTCGGATGGAAATTTGATTGTGACAAAATCAGGATCATCCATTACGGTAAGGTATATTATGGGATGGATTTTTGAACTGGCTTAAAGAAATTATGGATATACGTGTAAATTTTGTTTACATTTTTGAAGAGAAAGTGTCTTTGTCAGTGATTGCATTTGTCGAGCAAATCATACCGAATTTTTTTGAACGACGTGAAGATTTATGTTGTTTTTTTTATACTAATACTTTAGACACATATTAATAGCGGTATAGAGTTACGTGGTAGAACGCCTTTTTTTATTGCTGGGAAATGCGTTTACGCATCTCGCCCAAAGGTGAGTATGCAGGGCTCGCCGGCTGAAGCCGGATTACCTGCTAAAACCCATCATTCTGTCGTCATCGTATTGGAACACCATGGGATCGCTTTCGCATGCTACCGTGGCGCTCCGATGAAATGCCTTACAAAGGGAGCTTAAAGCGGTTGTAGCAGATTTGGTTTACGACGCTAACAGAAGGTCTGCATAGCGCCTTCTCCGTCTTCCCGGTCTTCTCCGACGCAGTGAGTTGGCAGCAGCTGCGGCTTCCCTATCGCGTTCCGCAGCCTCCTTTAACGACATTAGGCTCACGTCGATCCTATGCGATCGACAGAGTTAAGCAACTGTACGGTCGGTACCTGGATGTGTAACCGCTAGTGGCTAACATTTCTAGCCGAAGCAAAGTGAGCGTTTCCGTGCTTCGGAGGGCACGTTAAACCCTCGGTCCCGGTCGCTATGAACAAAGCAGTCGTCCAAATGACCCGTCTACTCATTTGCCTGCTTACTGCATAAAAAATGAGTAAATAATGACATTTATCGTGAAGAAATCTTAAGTTTTAAATGTTCTTCAACTTATAAATTTAATAAAGAATGTATGAACTTATTTAATATCTATTCAGTCTCAAATAAATCTTAAATCATTTGAGGTCTGCCCAATCTTATTAAAATTAATTCAATTTGACCGCAAATCACATTCAACTTCAAAACACACTTGAGATCACTTTGACTTTAAACAGAACAGTTATTTAAAGTTAAATCTAAGTTTTACTAACTTCGTACCACGCGTTAGAAATCTAACCAGTAATCTCGACGCTATGGTAAATATTTTCTTCCCAACTCCCTTTATAACTATTTGAAAACCTAAAACAGTATGCAAAATTGTCTGCGCCTATAAAGAGTCAATATGGCCAAGACAGGAATGCAGCCATTACTTCCAAATAGGGACCCGTAGACTCAGAGCTTTCCTAAAAGCTCTCAACCCTAGTTGTCAATGATTTAAACGCATAATTTTAAACTTTTATCATTGCCCTGGACATTATTTTTTAGTAGATCCGGCGAACTTCGATCCTTGGAACATTTGTAGTACAAACTACATTTCTCATCAAACTCAAATCATTTATTTCACGTAGGTCTTTATAGATACACTTATGAAACCTCAAATATTTTGCATCTACCACCGTTTCGGAAGGGAAGAGGAGAAGAAACGGCGAAAGAAACTCCTTAGCACATCTTTTAAAAAACAAAATCTTACATCTAATTTTTGTGAAAAACTTAAATAACATTACAATTGCCTACTAACTTAGGTAGAACTGGCTGTGGTTATTCATCAATTCATCAACGCTCAGCCCCTATTGGTCGTAGCGTTATGTTGTATTGTTATAGAATTAGCTACTGATTTATAGATCAATAACAAATAACTCGTGTAAAGAAATTGAAGTCTTTTATAAATTGTAATAATGTAAACGGAATTGTCAGTTGTAATAGATTTTGACTAACCTTTCAAACAAGATAATGCAAAGTATGCTATCTCATTCTTTCATTCTATATACATACATATAAGTTGCTCTCTGTCGTGACCCAATTTCGTTTCGTGAAGTTTTAATTCACGATTCTAAAGAAGTTTCACTTCAAAAAAAAAACATTCAATAGATTTAAAGAGTAAGAAAAAATATTTACATAACATTATTTTTTTCTCGATCATTTATGTTATTTGATATCACAGAATTAAAATTTGAATTAGTTTATAAGTAATATTTATTAGTTTATAAGACTTGGATGAAGATAAATTGTACACCGCTATAGGCAGGACATACGAGAAATTTCTTATATATATAACACCTTCTATACTTAGCTTATTGTCCACAATAAATTTGCTTTGACTTTGACTTTGTGAAGGCGATTGCATAGATATTAAAATATTAATAACTCGTATCAAAATTTTATTTCTTTTTACTTCAAACCTAATTGTCAACCCTATTCCAACCATGTGACTTGCGCGGTATAATAATAGCAATTAAACAAAAACATATAATGATATGCAAAACTGGATATAATTGGTATGCAATCCGTATATAGATATCTGCAATTGTTGTCTGTTCGTCAGTAAAAAGTGTTGAAAGGTCGTCAACAGTTATAAACAAATTGCTTCTTTTGTTAACCTTGCAATAAACTGGGTAACTAGTGTTTAAAACAGTATTTCATACCATACTAGCTGACCCCAGCAAATGTTGTTTTGGCATACGTATAAAGTATCATTTTAAAACAATTTTGATAAACATATAAATTGTTTTAGCGTGTTAACCTTAAAAGCTAGACATATGCTGTCGCAGACTTTTGCTTAGAACTTTTAGAGGGCTACAATATTGTAATACATAATTTTTGAGTAACTTTCACCGTTTACTTAGCGCACGCAGGGAAAGCTCTAAATTTTGCCGTTTTCGCAATCTTTTTTATTGCTACTCATCTTCTATTCATTTTAGCGTGATGTTATATAGCCTATAGCCTTCTTCGATAAGTGGACTGTCTTACACTAAAATAATTTTTCAAATCGGTCCAGTAGTTCCTGAGATTAGCCCGTTCAATCAATCAAACAAACAATCAAACTCTTCAGCTTTATATATTAGTATAGAAGTATAGATTCTCGTGTCACAATGTTAGTTAAGATACTCCGAAACGGCTTGACCGATTTTTATGAAGTTTTATATGCGTATTCAGTAGGTCTGAGAATCGGCTACTATTTATTTTTCAAACCCCTAAGTGATAAAGCTGTCCATACTTAACATATTTTTTTTAATTTTTAGGACTTTTTTATTATAATGTGGCATTAGAAAATACATACAACATTAAATTTTGACCCTTCTATCACTAACTACTATTTTTCAATACCTAGTATTTTTTTCTAGACAAAAAATAATTTATATAGCAAAACTTCATTTGCCGGGTCAGCTAGTCTGCATATAAATATTGTAAAAACGTTCCAAATTTAAAATTCTAGTGTGGAACCCCAATATACAGTATCATAAGAGAACCAAATTCCAGATATTTCCAATTGACATTTTAAAATTCACGTGGGCTTTATCCTACACAAGGTTTGAATCTTTGTGTAAGATATAAAATTTTTGTCGAAAAACATCGTAAATTAAGATTACCTTTTAGATGCCCGTGTCGTTAATAGGACAGTATAATAATAAAGTCTGTTTGTATGTACGTCCGTTTATGAATTTTATGGGTTATATAACATATATTTTTATGTGATAATGTTTTTATTTGTGTAAATATTAATATATATAAAGTACGTGTCACGGTGTTTGTCCGCTATGGACTTCTAATTACTTGACCGATTTTAATCAAATTTAGTATACCGTGTCCACTTTGATCCAACTTAAAAGATAGGATAGATTACATCTCAAATAGTCGCAATATTATTTTATTGCAAATTGTTTGTTTAATATCTCACAAAGAGTTAGTTCCATATGATTCTAACAGATGGCGGTGTTATTAATCGGCTAAATTGAGTATGTTAACTTTAGTCACAGCAACGCGTGACCGGGTCTGCTAGTATTTAATGAAAACTAACTGTCAGAATTTATATAAAAACAACTTTGGTATGTTTGTTGCCGATTTTAATATGTAGTTGATGGATTGGTCTAATATCTATACACACAAATAAAAAATAACTGGTCCACTATTTTCTATGCTTCGCCATGTTGGATTTAGAATAACGTTTAGTTAACCATGCATTGTCATCCAAACTAAATGAGTATACAAAATTTCAGCTCAATCGGTTGAAGACATCTTCTTCAAAATTGAGTTGCAGGATTCATCAAGTCTGCAAGAATGAATTTTAAAGATTAAAGTCAATACATGTAACTCTCGCGACAAGATTTTATATCATAATATTGTGTAATGGCGTAATATTGATAGTAAAAGTTTCAAACGAAAAGGTTATTTTATTTTTCTACGGCATTTAAATAGAAGCTTGTTTTTAAATAGATTTTTAC